>VZTI01000187.1:758108-802244 GCA_013397865.1 Struthidea cinerea | reverse complement strand
TTGTTTTTTTTTTTTTTTTTTTTTTTAATCACACACTTTTCTAGCCAGGCCAGTCCCTTGAGGACCAGTTCCTCATTTATAAGGAGGTCCCCAATGGGAGTTAAAAAGAGGCTATTTTATAAGAAGAAAATAAATTCTAAAAGAGGAGCCATACGAAGATAACCCTGCATCACATATATCAGTATGGAGGCTGGAATATGTATTCCAATGATGCAAATCTTCCCTTGCAATAATTTGCTCGTTAGTGTTAACGAAAGCCCAGATACTGATGTCTCTGTATTTGTTCTTCTATTTTTCATCACGCTAATGCTTTTAACTAAAATTATTTTTTAAAATTTGCTTTATTTAATGAATTTAAAGGTCAATCCTCTTCCTTTCCATATGCAAATCCTATTAATAGTAGAGGTTTGATATTAATGGGAGTTAATAGAGTAGATACCCCCTTCACACAAGAAAGCCCACAAGAGAACAAAATAATATCAAGATAATTTCAGTAAATGTGTTGCTTCTTTCTCCCCTTTGAATAACCAAATATCAGAGCAACAGTACCTTGGAAACAGGAGTGACAGCCAGAGGAGGGATGAGATGTGAAAGGACACACAGGGTCTCCCCAGCTTCCAAAGGCAGGGCTGCAGGGAAGGACACAGCCCACAGCAGCTGGAGCCCATCGCTGCTGCTTCCTCCTCCTCCTCCTCCTCCTCACCAGCCTCTCACACCTGCAGGAGCCAGGCAGGACACAAGGTACCAACACCAAGAAACCCTCCCCTATCCTCCAAAGGTGGGAACAGGCAGCTTCTGCTCCCTTCAGAGGCCAACAGCCTCCACCTGTGCGACCACAGTGGCTGCTCAGAGAAAAACAGGAGCAGTTGGAGTTGATGAGGGAGTAAGTGAAGCTATTGCCTGTCCCATCCTGTTTAGCCAGTTTTGGAGTTTAACTGGCTGGTCACTGTCTTTCTAGCTATAGTTTCTGTTGCAGGACTCAGTGAGGTTTTGATAGTATTTTTTTTAGCTGCTGGTGTTAAAATAACAGCACTGATGTGCCTAAGGAGGTGGAGTTGGGGAAAGAGGAATAAACTCATTGCTTTCATCTGCAGTCCCTGTAGGAAAATGCTCCCAGTGCTAATGAGTGAGGAGCAGCCCTGTCTAGCCTAACTTTTGCAATAAAACTATCTGCACTATTTTTCAAGCAGATGAATCCGGACACCAAACAGCAAAGCATCATTAGTCCACAGCAGCTTCTTCCTCGTTAAGAAATAAAGAATACCTGGTGCAGCCCCTGGCCTGGCCACCCCAAGCATGGCTCCTGCAGATCAGCCTGTGTTTAATTAGGGCAGGCTGAAGTAATGTGATTGAAAGATATGGAGAAAGGGATGAGTCATGTACCACAGAGTGGTGTTAATTTTCCTCTTATCAAAGGGCATTAACCCACTCCCTCTGAACACCAGGGAATCTTGCAAGGAAGGCCATCCTCACTGTGGCCTCCTTCCTAGTTGTCACTCCTGAGCTGGAAAAGTTTTCCCAGTACCTTCTCTCAGTCTGCACCTAGTGACGTTAATGTACTGCAGTCCCCAACAATATCCTCTCCCAAAACTTGTAACACCTCAGTTGTGTTAGGGATACCAATTTTTGTTTCCTTAAATTGAATTTATTTTTTCCCACTGGTTATACCAAAGGGATTTTTTTTTTCTTAATCCCTGAAGCTGGAAGCTGGTTTTATCCTTAGAAAAAGGTTGTGCGTAAGAACTATAAACAGTCCTTGGGAGCTGTGGACAGAGCCCTGCAATGTTCTTGGTCCATCCAACCTCTGAGCTGCAGAGAGACAGTGATAGCAATGACCAGAGTCCTGTGGCCCTAAACCACACAGAGCTGCTGCTTCCATGGCTGGATACATTGAACAAATAATTTTTGCTCTTCTTGGCTCTTAAGATGTTGGAAAGTCCCTCTGAAGCAGGTACTGTGGGCAGTGACAGCCCTTGTGACACACACAGAGTGTCCATCTCTCAGAGACAGTGTTTCTGGCTCTTTGCAGACTAAATCAGATAGTATTGTGTCATAGCAGGGCTTACATTAAGGTCACCTTTGCTTTGCTTTCAGGGCCTTGATGTGGCCATAGATTTGCTGGAGGGTAGGGAGCACACTGAGATAAAAGGCATCACATTTCTGAGGAAGCCCGGGGCCGTTCATGGGCCTGAGGTTTGGATTTTAGCTGAGAGGTGCTCACAACTCCCCTTGGCTCCTTGGCAAATAGGAGAGCACAGAACTGGGTCTCTTGTTTGAAGTGCATGACAAAATAAGACTTACACTGTTTATGTTTTGGGGAGGTGAATGCTGATTGCTATAAACATTCTGTTTCCAGCCAAACAGCAAAATTCTGTAATTGTCCAGGTGAGTCACAGGCTGGAAGAGTTTGCGTTGTTACAAAACATTAGGTATAAATTACTTCCACAGACGGGAGCCTGGACTCAGCAGAACAACGCAGTTGTCTGTTATAGCAAATCTGGCGTTCCCAGATTCAAATCTGCTACAGGCATTCTGCAGTTTAATTAATATATTGTTTCATATGTATGAGTATTTCGTGGTGTTTTTTTTTTATTTTCACACACTGCATTTTTAGCTTAAACAAAGTGTGTTCTTTGCATTGTTCTCAAAGCAATTGAATAAATATCACCCAGTCTATAGATCTGGCCTCCTTTCCAGTGAGCAGCACAGCAGTCATGCTTCACAGGAAAGGGATAACATCCTCCAGTGCAGCTGATAAGAGCAACAATTTACAAAGCAAGAGATCCGTTATGCAGTGAAAGCTTTATTACCATGACTCGATGTTACATCTACAACACATAAGGGTTAATCATTGCAGCAGTTTGCAGCTGGTTTGTGCTCCCAGGGGAGCCATAGCAATAGACTCCTGCGTGTCAGACAAGGTCAGCCTGGCTCTCCTGGGGTCAGCAGGCCACGTGATAGCACAACTCCGAAACTTCGGCTCCAAGCAGACACAGGTGCCAAACCCATTTTGTGGTCTGTTGTAGAGCGCTTCTTGTGGTTTTTGTTCTCCTCAATAAAAACACATACACAGCTCAGTGGTACATAATTGGATGGCGAGTTCTCGGAGCTACCCATCAGCGAGAGTTTTCTGTGGCAGCAGTGGGTTCAGGAGTTTGCCGGGAACATGTAACATTTCACGGGAGACTTATTCTTAGTGGACTGAGGAAAACAGCAGTCGATGCTGAGTTTAAGGGCCAAATCCTGCATAATTTGTTCAGTCTTGTGGTATGAAATGCTCACACGAGTAAAGTGGGCAGAATTGGGCTGTAACATTCTGTTAATATTTATCTTCTACTGCTACAAGACGCAACAATAATCAAATAAGAAAAAGTTTAATCCTCAAATGCAGCTTTAATCTTCAAATTGGTTAGCTTATCAGAGGGGTAATATTTATTTTCAAAGACAGGCTGCTCGAAATGATCAGCTGAAATAGAAACCTATAAGTGAAAGGATGTAAGTTTATTGGGCAGTGTTGTCTATATTTATAGTTTCTGCTCAACCCATATTTCTGTTTTTATATGCATGTGTCAAAAATTAATATATGGCAAACTTCACCAACAGTTTTAAGAGATCCTAAAATATAATAAAATCAATAAATGATGTTCTGGCATAAATGTTTCTGTAGCTGAGGGTGGTCAGGTTCAAAGGGCAACATCTGACCATTTCTCTTTCCCACCCTGCTGTGGAGTAAGACCCTCCCCTCAACTTCAAATCACTGGGGAGAGGGTAATTTAAGCTATACTTGATGTACCCTATACATCACTGTCTTCAGGACCAGGTTTAAAATTAAACTCTGATGTACAAAGTTAAACAAAAATGAGATAAAAATTGGCAGGGGTTGAAGAGGGTCAAAGTAGTCAAAACACAAGGTAGACTATTGCTTCTTTTGATTTATGTTATTCTGTGCACTAAAAAAAAATAAAATTATAGCTCTTGTGGAGACTTTTTTCATTGAGAATAACGCATTTCTAATTTGTTTTCTATAGACTTACGGGCATTTGCTCTGGGAGTTGGAAGCATTTATTTATTTATTTATTTATTTATTTTGGCAGGGGCAGAATATCCCCAACTGTTGGCAGAATATTCAAATTATCATTACATGCAACCTTTGCCACTTTGTTCACAACAGCAAGGGAAGGAGAAGAGTATTTCACTTTCCATTAGTGGTTATCTTACAATGCACACATCTTGTACTTGCCTAGAGTTTTGATTTCAGGCACCTTTTCTAAGCTACAGTTATGTTTGGTAGCAGAAAGAAAGAGTTCAGTGAGTGTTTCCTTTTGCATGTTTTACATGAACATAATGCAGCTACCCTCTAGAATTTCAGTACAGGAAAGATGCCAAACAGCAGATTCTTTTGAAACCAGTTCAAGAAAATCCTTGCAGGAAGTAAATTTTTTATGATGTAGTCAACTTTTCCACATATTGCCATTTACATGGTTGGTGTGTGGACTGCAGGCAAAATCATTTGGAATTGTAATCTTTATTTTCTATAATATGATAATGAAATCAACTACTATCCACTAGAACCAAATGAATTTCTCTCTGTTACTCCAGTGGGAAGAATAAAAAGGATTTTACTGGCTAAACTGCCAGGCTAATGGGAAAATCAAAATAAAATCAGAACCTTGGATTGCTAGCAGATAAAAAATGCTTATTTTAAACATAATGGTGGACATATACAGATCTTGAAATCTTTTAAAATCTGATCAAGCAAGCTTTTTCCAAAGGGTTTTCATTTCCATGCATGAAAGTCCTATTTCATGACTTCATATGGATTACAGCTGGCTAAAGAGTGGGCATGTTCTTAGGCTGTACAAGGGCATCAGACAGCAACAGCCTCAAAACCCTGAAAATGTCTGAACTTGATTACAAACCTAACAGAAGAAAAACTTATGCTGTCCAGACAACTATAAAAAAATATTAACACTTTCACTAATATTGACAATGAAGATTCTTTGTTGTTAATCTAGTGAGGATCTGTTTGCCATTTAACATTCAGGTTTTAGTCCTACCCCAGAAGTCTAAGTGATGCCTTGTGTAAAATGCCCTTTGTATGTGTGATGGTACAGGACTGACCTGCATATATGCCATTAGTACACATAACTTGGCAAGCATTTATGTACTAATTGAATAAATGCAATTCTTCACAAACACCTGGCTGGAAAGCAGAAGTGCAGCAGCATACAAACAGCAGGTTGTTTTAACAGATACAGCCAGCAAAGCAAAGATCAAATGTTAGAATGAGTTTGCTATTTGTGATCTACTGTGCCAAGCCCTCTAACAGCTGGGCAGTATTTTTTGTGCCTCTGATTAAGACTTTTTCAATGATCTGTTGGTTTTTTTGGGGTTTTTTGTTTGTTTGTTTGTTGGTTTGTTTTTTTAAATAAAACAACAACAAACATTTTGGGGTCACATAGAAGACCACTCATGCATTCTGTAACTATAGCAGGTCACATGTAGCAAAGAGCAGAGCAGAGACTTAGTTGGTTAGAAAATGATAATCCAAAATTTTCCTACATCCATTACACTTTGGGAATCAGGAGAACTATGAATTAAGGAGATGATCACAAAGGTCACAAGAAATTGCTGAAGTATTCACAGAATATGTAAATGCCGTGAGAGCTGTAGGATCTTACAACCAAGACTCAGAAAGAACACAGGAGCCACTCTGAGGCTGGGAGCTGCTCAGAAATTAGGTAAAGAACAGAAAGATATAAGAAATCCAAAAAGCAAGAGACTGTCAGCTGTTAGAAATACCTGTAACCCATTAAAATCATGTGCTTAGCATGAGTGAAATCTCTTCCTGACGTATCCATGCAGCAATTAGGAGCTGTTCCCTGGGAGAGGGACATGACTGCTTCCTTCTTGCACTGAGTATTTGACTGCGGATAACCAATCAGTTTATGGATGTTACGCTGAGTGTGTTACTCTGCACAATCCTCCAGGACTCAGCCCTGTCAAGGGTGTCTGAGGGTGCCTGCTCAGGAAGGGCCTGATTCAGAGCTCATCAAACTCAGATTTCCGCTGGCTGGGTTCAGGATCAGGCCTTTTCCATCCAGCTGTCTGGAGGGACATTTTCCATCCCAGTGCCGCTGTGAGATGCAGCTTTCCACAGTGTCTTATATTGTCCATTTTTAGTGCATTGCATTCTTCTAGAGCGAAATTTACCCGTTGACATGTACAGATTCTCTGTTCTGCTTATTAATGACATTTCTGCCGTCCCTGTTTTTACCAAGGAAAGCAACCATACCTTAACTTCCCTCTGTGTGTGCTCGGATTTGCATTATTTTGCTCAGGCACTTGCAAAGGTATTGTGCTCCGAGCAACGATAAAGAACCTGGTCTATAATTTAATAACCCTCCTCTGACTAATTAGTATTCACTCAGTGAATGAAGGGTTTTTAGAGGTCCAGTCAAAGGCCTGAGCATCATTTAAGTCCAGCTTATTCCTCAAGGCACCTCTGAACTGAATTGGGCCCCATTTTATAAAATTACAATAGAAAGACTGTCATGTCAAGTGTACTGATGCTGGGAGCCCCAACCTTGCAGGACCTCACATGGATAACTAATCATCACTTATGCTAATAGCACATTTGACTTAGTGGATGACACATGAGGATGGACTACTTACTTGACTAAGATTAGTAAGAACAGGCATGTTACACAGTACAAATGACTTCTAAATATCCAGCTGCAGCAAAGTGCTGACTCCCATCAGTGAGTGTTGTGAGGGTGAATGAAGGGCAGGATATGATCTCTAGAAACCTCGTTGAATGCTATTATTGAATTGGTGACAGTTTTGCAGATTTCTAACCCATAATAAACCTCAGCTTTGCCTCCTCAGTGTCACACTTCTCTCCACTGCTTTCCTGCTCTGCTTTCCTTCTCTTTCGCCATAATCCAACAATCCTTTAAAATTATTTTATTTTAACTCTTTCTTCTTTAATGTTTTAAAATTAATTTTGCAGGTTTGAAAGGTATCTAAGTAACAGCCACAAACCACAAGCTCTGCTATTTAGCTGAGCAGACTACTTGGTAGCATCTCTCCACTGGCCTGCCAAGGTTCCTCCCCTCTGCTCTGCTGGGATCAGTGCAGTCTCTATGCTCATTTAGTCTTTGGCTTCTCCCTTCCGAGCTGACAATAAGGGCATCATACAGGGTATACCATTCCAGTGATTTTGTCTGATAAAATGCCCAGCTCTTAGGCCTCTGTTTAACACAATTTTGTTCCATACAGGTCACAGAAACAATCAGATTTTGGCCTGTATGATCTATAATACCTTTGAACCAGCACTCCAGGAAGGGAAAAATCCTTATGTCTAACCTGACTCGGTTTCACTTAATTGTTTATGATTTCGTCATGGTCCAGGTTTTTTTCCCCCTATTTTTTTCCCACTAATTTAAAAAGTATTTTGTTGCCTTCCCTGCTTTTTCTGTCCTGACCAGAATTTTTAAAATTCTTCTTTTTATAAATCACTGACTCAAGAAGCTTATTCTGAGAGTAATGTAGTAGTGACCACTGATGACTGGCTTCTAGGGATTTTATGAAGCCAAGGTTAATTTGTTCCTGAGAGCTGGAAAACACATGAATGGCAAAACATATTTCTGGTACACGCATAATAACTGGTATAAATATTGCATCCAACACCAAAATCCCAAGCATACAACCTGCTTACCAAGGGACCCTTAAATCTGGTTTTGTTTCACTATAATGTAGAGTTCTGTGTAAAAGCCACAAAGACCATAAGTATTATATCATTAGTAGTATTCTTAAGTGAGTATTTTCCTGTTTCTTGGGGGCTTGTAGCTCGGCTGTAATGATTGTTCCATGTGTGTGTATGTGCCTGGGTGTTTTGCCAATCACATAAGTGAAACAAAAATGCCCTAATTTCTACAACTTTGCTTTCATTGCACTGTAAAGCACGAAAAGCAGAAACAGTTTCCTGAAGAACTCCTCCATAGCAGGCCCTTGAACAAGATGACTGTTTCTAATAAGCAACAGCTGTCGTTGTGGTTTTACTAGTCAAATGATTCATGTCTTTTGCTCAGAAATGATAAGTGGAACAAATGTTTACTTAGATATGTAACAGAGGAACAATTGAAAAATAGTAGACTGTCAAATAGAAATATTTTCCTGTTATCTGATCCTTGACAATTAGTCTGAACTGGTATTTAGTCAGAAGGCAGTGTTGTAGTGGTACAGTTGAAATGGTGAAGAGTTTGGCTCACAGGGCTCTGCACACCGAGCTCAGCAGGCTGGTGTGCCAACGTCTGCAGCAGCTCAGCAGATCTGAGGGGGGCACAAGTACCTCTGTACAAACTGCTGCACCCCTCTCCCCCCTTTTCCTGGCAGGCTCCCCTCCTATATTTAGTCATCTCTGAAAGCGAGATGGTGAACTTACCATTTCCTCTCCTTTCTGCTGTCTCCAGGGAACACCAAAGTGCTGCTCTGCTGCTTGGTCTTGAGTGAATATCCTCAGCTGGCTACAGCTTCCCTGGGATCTTGCAGGGTCTTCTGGGAGCAGCAGAGGGAAAGTATTCTAATGCAGGAGATTCCAGGCTCAGTTCAAGGACAAAAAGATTGCATTACCCTTCGGAAGTTGGGAAGGAGAGTCTAACGGAGCCTTGATGTATCTCTGCTGAGCCTGGAAGCTGCTGCAGTCAGAGAGATTTGACACCCCTGTGGCATCGCAGGGCTCGAGGTAAATTTTTTTTAAGTGCTAGAGGAAGCAGTGGCAAACTAACTCTTACGAGCCTAAGAAGGCAGCATCAAAAAATGGTGTCATCTGCCTTTGAAGGGAGGTCTGGGAGACAAAGAAGGATGGAGAAGGCCAAGGGAGCCTTGGGATGTTCAGTGTGCAAATGAAACCAGTGTACAGCTATAACTTATTTGAACTTGCATGGATGTTTGCCAGTATAATAGGGTTTAAATCCACCTTTATTTTGCATAGTTTCTGGACTTTGTTGCTTTTTCAGAACTCTCTCTTCACTATTGCCATCTGACACTGCTCTGCGTTGTACAGACAGATTGTCAGAGCTTCACTTTCCCATCCGTAAAATGGGGGCAATATTTCCTTTCTCCCAGCCTTTATTCAGCTTACAAGGCTCCTGGGACCAGAATTCTTTTATCGCATATTTCTGCATTGTCTCGTACAACAAGACCCTGATCTCAGCTGAAGTCTGTAAGTATCACAGAAATATAAATAGATAATAATAAAGAGATGATTTTGACACAAAAATGGAATTTCGTATTCTGGAGAGTGAAATAAAATATGTACTAAAGTCTACTAAAGTGTAATCATGAGATCAAATGATAAAATTCTTCTGGCAACAAAGAGTTGACACAAATTTGTGAGATTAAACTGAACCAACTCAACGGAGGCTTATTCTGGTGGCTTATTCACATAAAGTATATGAAAAAAGTAAGTGAGATGATCAAATTACCCTCACAGCATGGATTTTGACATGGATGTAGACTAACTGAGTCACCGGAGGACTGAGCAGGTGCGTGGCTCTAATTATACCCTCAGTCTTGTGAGGAAGGAGCAAACTTCCCGGTTGCTTCCCTGGTGGAGATAAGGTGTTATCAGCCATCAGCAAATGAGAGGGGAGAACAAGGACAAGGCACCTGATGGGAGAAAGAGGAGGAAAGGAGGAGGCGAAGAGAGCAGATTCATAATGCTACTCATCTTTTAAAAATGTACACACACATCGAGTCGGAGCCATTTGGATGCCACTTCTCGTACTCATTTCTGGTGTCTCTGAGTAACCCTTCCTTATGGCGAGGCACACAAAATTAATTTCTAACATTTTCTCTTTTATGGGCTCGGAGTGAGATATCTGGCTAAATATAATGATTTATTTGTTTATTAATTAATCAACAGGCACGCTAGGAGTTACAATCCAAACTGTCCCCACACACAGGTTTTTATCACCATATACTGTACCCCTAGGGAAATACACATCTTTTTTTCAGGAGTATAAATGGACATTTCTATAAATTGCAACTACTTGGGTGCATGTAATATGCAATATTATTCATCTTTGTATTCCAGGTGAATCCAGACTAGACTACCAGCCTCTAGGGGAGTCTGCTTCATATAATTATCAGTATTCAAAGAATGATTGTAGATGTTGTAGCTTAACAGCAGGTGAATGGTCCTTATCTGAATATTAAATAAAGTGCAACTGGATTTCTGGGCTATCTCTGGCTAAATGTTTGCAAAGTCATTAGTGAAAGCATGCAGCTATAATCCCCACCGCTCTTCTTACAAAGGATTTCCACTTTTGTTTTTAATTCCTTTACAGGATGAATTGTTCATCTCCCCTTCCTATACACACAATCTTGTCCCTTGGCTGGACTACCAGAAACATCAAGGAGGCTGCCTTGTCAGTAGTACCTACACTTTTTATTTTTTTTAATCCTAAACAACAAAAGAAACCAAGAGAAAAGTGACAAAGAGAAAGATTTATTATTTCCTCTAAGGACTATCAGAGCTCTGAGTGTTGGGAAAAAGCTCTGTAGTAAACTGCTCCTTTGTCCTCCCAAGTTCTGGGAACTTTAGCTCTATATTCAGTTTCCTTATTGCATGATCTAAGAGAAGCTTTATGTATTTATTTAGTAAAACCCTTTCCTCATTGTTCTAAAAAGGGGGATTTAATATATTTGAAAACTGTTTTAGTAGCTTGACAGTGGTTGTTATGTGAATGTAGTAGATAATAGTTATGAGAAAATTAATAGAACAAAGAAATAGAACAAGCCCCCCCTGCTGAGCAGAAGGGAGAGACCAGACTGAGCATAGGAAAATTATTGGAGATAAGGGAAGAGGAATTATCATGGGACTGTGCAACACAAGGGTTTTGAGGCACAACTCCTGTTTCAGTCTCTGGATGTGAAGAGCACAACGGTGCTATGCTGCGAAGAGGAATTTTCAAGGCAGACATATTCTACACCAATTAGCTGGGCCAGGACACCACCCACACCCTTTGCCAGGCACCACAAATCTTTGCACCCACCTCAGCCTGGGCCATCCGTGGCAATGTTCTCACAATAACTGCAAATATTTTGTTTTACTTGAATATAAAAATAGTAGAACATTAAATATTATTTAGATGCATGTTAAAATCCCAACACAACCCCTCCAAAATGCAGCCATCACTGCAGTAAGCTATATACTATTTATTTGTACGTGGACTCCCATTTACTTTGAGCTGTAACACACGCTGAGGCTTCAGCACTGGCATAGCCAACCCTCTTGAGTTTCCAAGCATTACACCTCTCACTGCTGCTGTTTCAGGCTTCTGCAGGCTCAGGCAGACGTTTCAACACCCATCTGCAAGGCTTTCTGCTCATCTTTGCAGAAATGTGGGGTAGAAACATTTTTTTTCAAAAAGGGAGGAAGGATGAACCCTGAGCACAATTTTGTGCTTGGCTCTGAGCAGTCTCGGGGATGAGGAAATACAAGGGACTCTGCTTGTCCCTGCCAAAGTTCTGTTTCCTTCCATAACAAAAATTGGGAAGAGCTTTTCTAGCATGTGAGCATTTCTGTGCATTTTTACTTAAAATTAAGTAAGAATGTAAAACTAATGACTTTTGGAAGTGCTCTGGTTCACACTCTTCCATCAAGAGATGGGTATTCTGAAGCTCTCTAACTTTGCGAGCTTTATTCCTTGGGACATCTTCAGTGGATGTTGCTGTGGGCTCATTCTGGGCTTTGCACCCATGCTACCTCTGCCAGCAATTGAGGAAACAGAGCCTGGATGTGTGAAGTTTTTTCAGTCCCATATTCCTAATTATATTCGTATGGAGTGAACTGCACAATAATTAAAGTATCAGCTCTGTTTCTCCTGTTTTTATAGTGTTAGATAGAGAAAAAAAAAGAGGAGACTAAGTGAGGAGTGGTTTTTGGTTGTGCTTTTAGTGGAGATGATATTTTAAAGGGAAGGGCTTTGCATATTTAGGCAGGACCTTTAGGTACCATTTCGGAGCTCCCTCCTCTAGGAACAGAAGTACTTTATTTTGACTAAAACAAACTACGGAAGTTAACAGCTGATTTTTATCTGGCATTTTTGTAAGTATTAAAAAACCCAAAACTCCCAGCTAACGACACGCCCACCTCACCTCCCCCCTCCCCAAAGAAAGTTAAAAGGTTCAGCCAAAACTCTTCTACGCAGTTCAAAACCCAAATTTTCATTCTTACTCAAGTGTGTCACCTGCAGTCACTGGGATTAGTTCTCATTTAACCTTAAAACCACCCATTTGCGAATGACACTTTTTAGCAATACCTGATGTCATGTTATTTGCATTTGCTATTATTTTTATAACTTTTTGAAGCACTTAAACACCTACTTATTTAAAAGTAACCCTTTAAGAAGCCATTTGCACCTAGAAGTCAATGTCCAAATCCAAATCCACCTGAACCTGGTCGAAATTCTGACACTTATTCCAATGGTGAAATCTTCATTTGGTCGAAGTGTACAATAAGGGGAAGATGATTTGCTTAGGGAGTGATGAGGGTTGGCTTTGTCCCTGTCACCAACCACATGCTGGCTGGTTTAAGAATGAAACTTGGATCTGCTCTCAGAGGCAATCAATCATTAGACTGGATGCCCTTGTTCAGCCAGGCCAAGCAGTGGGACAAACACAGGGATGTAATGGGAGAGCAAAAAAAATATTGAGTTTTAGAGAACCTGAAAATCTCTCTTGTTTCTGTATCAAATCCTGAAAAAAACTTTAAGCAGTCAGTTTATCCAGCATATGGCTTTCGTGTAGCTGATTGACTGAGGCTGGACCTTGTGGTCTTTATTCATAACTTCCACCACTTTCAGGGCCAATATTTGCGTGCAGGTGAGCTGCACAGAACAGCCAGAGTGCATGCTGGCTGTAACCTGAGGGTGACAGAGATGCTTCCCATCACAGATACAGACTCTTCACTGTTGCCTCAGCAGGTGCTGCCAGGTCTCCTGAGCAGACCTGTGATTTGGCAGAGTTTTTAAATACATACAGACTAAAACACCCCCAGCAACGCAGGCCTAGTTTCAAGCACTGTGGTAAATAGCGTAGTACGTATTTTGCAATTGCACAATATTTACATTAGGAATGTGGTTGTTTCCAAGTCTACAGCACACAATCATCTGTCAGACTCTGATGGGGGCAGCTGGTGAAGGCAGAACCTGTGCCCTGGGCTCCCCTTGAGCAGAGGTGCCCATGGGCAGGGCGCTGGTGCTCTGCCTCTCTGCCCAGCCTCTCTGCCCACTGGCTGCGGTGGAGGCTGGGCTAGGGATGCAGGGAGGGTGGAATGACACATTCTGGGCTTACACCCACGAGCCAGCCCCACAGAGCCACAGCCAGTCCCTACAAACTGCAGTAACTTCCACAAGACACGGGGTGAGCCCCGACCCAAAGCCCTCGGTGCTCCCTGGACTGGTATCGAGTGTGTGCCCAGGTGCTCAGAGCCCTCAGCCTTCCAGGAAAGGCAGAGGGAGGCCCACAGCAGATAAATCACTGCTAGCCATAGAAACATTCCCATACAGGAGAGGGTGTGAGTTATGCAAATATCTACTGAATAAATCTGGTATGTGGCTTTGAAGAAAAACAAAAAAGCCACTTAAAAATTTGTTCCAAATTTGGCCACAGTATAGTTTTGTTAGTTCAAAGAAACGAAGCTAACTTCATTGTTATTTGTGTTTGGATCAAAGAAAACTATGAAAATAAACATTAGACAGAATGATAATCAACACTGGAAAAGAAATGTTTACTAAAGATTTTCTTCTGTGTTCCCTTACCAGCATTAACAATATTTTCTTTTTCTAAAGTTTTCTTGCTTCCTTCAAAGAGATTGATTTCAGTAGAAAGAACAAACATATGCAAATAAACTGAATGATGTTATACCCCCTGCCCCTATCCCCCCAAACTGCATCAGATAATTCCATATTGTTAGTCTGCATTACATTTTTATCAGTTTTTTGTCTTAATCAGATATGAAGCTCTTGCAGTACATCTCTAGAACTGGGCTGTGACCCTGATGTGACTCTACAGCACAGAAGCAGCCCTAACCCTGCTGTAATCTAATAGTTCAAATTTAAAGGATTTGTTTTTTCAGTGGAAATAATGGCTTCCTGTCACAAAACAGAGACACAGATTACATATCTGATAAATGGCTTTGGCATGATTTTTTCATGTAACACACAATTAGCAGTGCCTTTCATAAGATTCATGGTTTTAGGATTGGGTGAAAGCATGAATACGTTCATTACTATGCCTTTTCTTAAAAAAACCCGCCCTATGTTTCTGCTAGTGCTTTAAAAATAAATATTACTTTGCTTAGAAAGAGATCACCTATGCTTTCCAGTGCTAATTTAGCCTCAAAACATCATACTGAAATTATTGCCACTGAGTGCTGATGTATTCTTATTTCATGAGGCATATAATTATAATTGATAACCCAAAATGGAAATGGGATAATTTTGATTTTATAAGCTACCACCCATATGGGTACTGAAAATTTCCACATTATAGCTATAATTGTTTTTTGTCGTGCCATAATCCCCTAAACATTATCAACTAATTAATAACTGAACAATACATAAGGAGATATGCAGTTCTATGGATAGAATTAGATATTTTGAAGAAGTTTATTATCTGCAGTTTGGTTTTGAAGGCACAGTTCAGAACTGCTTCTGCTGCCTTCATTGGTTATCTTATCTCCAGGCCACCCAACCACCAGCCTTACCCTGTGAGTTGCTAACTCCCAGCACTTACAATGAGGTAATCATCACCTTGTAGTGGAGTGGTGTGAATGCTGGTCAGATGGCCTGTATTTTATTAACAGAAATAGGGTCACAAGTCAAATACATGCTCGGGGTCAGTGAGCAAATACAAAAGAAGATTAGAGGAACAAAAAAATGTGACTGGAGGGGTAAAATCCCACTGGGGGTTAATCGAGCAGAAATGTATCAAAGAATGTAAACTACCCTTTCTTTTGTTATTCATCATATGGGACGTAGCTCCTGTGTCCCGCTGATTCCAGTCAGATAGGGCATCATCTCCAGAGTGCTGTCCTTTAATGAGCTCTTGGGACAGAGGGACTGCCAATAATACTCCTACCTCTGCTATTACTACTGCTACTACTCTTAAAAAAATAACAAAAATAAGAATTAAAACCACTTAGCATAAATATATGGATCACAAAGACTTGCTTCACGTAATATTGCACTATCCAATGACTGCCTACAAAACTAAGAGAAAAGCAGCATTCAGTGTCACTTCTCTAGGAATCTCCTCTGCCTCCAACATGAAAAGACTGGACCAAGAATTGTCTGCACCAATACACTGATTTAGCTCCAGCTTGAAATGTAAATGAATTAATAAAAGTATTTCTGAAGAGATGGTATTGCATTGGCATAGTTTTAGTTTTTCTAAGAAAACTGTCTTTTTGAGTGATCTAATAACAAAAAGGGAGCCAGCAGCCTGATCAGCACAGTAAGTGCTGGACTTGGTAGGGCCCAAATGGCAGCAGTCAAGAAAAATCATAGGGTACTTACCAAGCAGCAGCTGATTTTCTCTTCTGATACATGTTCATCGCTCTTTCTGTGACAAGAAGCAGAAATTCTGCCTTATTTGAACTACACACATTTGTCTAATTCTTTAAAATCCCAGCAGTAGAAAGATTCCCTTTTCATCAATTTCCATTTATTATGCTTGTAGCTACATATTGTAATATGAATTCTTTTATCCATGTATACTGCACATCTATAGATTTTATGTTTTCACACATCACATGAAAAGCATATTTCAAAACTATTGCATTATCATGTGCCAGAAGAATATTGCTGTGGGAATGCAGACACATTATCAAAAGTACAGTATAAAACAGGGAAGTGAGAGTCAGAAAGGAAGGAATGCTTAGTTCTATGACTATGTGCCTCTGACTTACTGTGCAATGTTCATAAAGTGTCTTAATCTTATTTTGGCATACTTTCCATATAAAATAAGCAATACGTCCTTCTGCAAGGCTGAAATAAATGTTAACTGGTTCAATCATGCCATTTGAAAGCAAAATTGGAATTTCTGTCATCAACACCAAGATGAGCCAAATCAGGCTCAGGGACTGTAAATCTTTATGTGCCAAAGGACAACACTACATAGATGGAAATTTCATGGCCAGACACAAAGTGTGGTAGACGACGGAAGGATTAATGTGAAATAAAATACAGTAAATTTAAGTTTTCCTTGAATTGAAATCGAAGGATTCCTTCATTACTTTCCCAGTTAGCTGTAGATGCTTTCCCATACAATTTATTTTCACACATTAAATCCCTCCTTCTGGAATGTATGTATTTCATCCTGAATCTTTTAGCAAAGTCTGTATCTAACTTATATATTGTCCCTTAAGTTTAAAACTAATTTTGTACTTAAGTGCTCTGCAGGATTGAACCTTCTTGGGGCCACATGCAGGA
The DNA here is from genome assembly GCA_013397865.1 of Struthidea cinerea. Lineage (NCBI taxonomy): Eukaryota > Metazoa > Chordata > Aves > Passeriformes > Corcoracidae > Struthidea > Struthidea cinerea. The sequence goes on along the minus strand of VZTI01000187.1, from coordinate 785,742 downwards.
TTTTTCTCCTCCTGGGATGGTGGGAGCTGTGGCAATGTGTGCACAGCGTGCCAGGCCTGAGATCAGCTGCCAAGTGTGGACACCCACAGAGGATTTTCTTTACAGAACTATCTTCAAAATGGAAATGTCTGTCTCTTCCAGCTATACTGGCAGACACTGTTTACCCAAAGATCCAGATACACAAGACCTTGTTATCAACTGCAGCTTTTACACAACTTACAAGTAAGTTAGTGGGTTGGAAATCACACATTTCAGAAATATTTTCTGAAGGATGTGATCGTATTTCCTGCCCTTGAAAGTGTTTAATGTTGCATGTTCATTACATATTTTCATGTTACTTAGTTTAAAAGGTTTTCAAAAAATAGAAACTGCCACAGAGTGGATTTATAGATACTTAGAAAGTAATAAGAGATATTTAATACATAAAAGAGAAAAACTCATACAGCTACACTGACATGCAATTAATAGATTTCTAAAAAGCCACTAGCAAAGTGTCTTTCCAAGGTTTACATCTCAGTCATTTGAGTCCTTTCTATGGAATACCATCCACTAAAACACAACATTCTGAAGTCTTTCTGCTAACTTAATGTAGAAGTACTACTGAGAAGAGTTAGATTTTAATAATGTGGTCAAAACATTTTAAGAAATATCACTTCACGAACTATAACTAATCAATTTGCACCTGTGTTATGTGGAGGAGACACACTATCCACTTTGGGCAGCAGTGCTGAGATGTACTGAGGCTTGCATAATGCCAGCAAGCTGTATTAGTACTTAAGGGCTTGTGAATAAGAATTTTACTGCAGTCACAACATATACACTGGGCTCTTCTAGTAAATTGATCACTCAAATAAAAAGAAAGGAATGTTTTTGATCTGCAAAGAAGATGAGCAAAAAGTAAGCCTGCTCATCTTAACTCTGCATTAGGGAAAAAAATGAACTTTGATCTATCATATTGTGGAGCTGCTTGTATTTCAATGGCAATTTATCAATTTTTAATAGTCAAAGCTCCCAAGTAGTAAAAGCTTCTTAGACTTCCTAATCTAACAGCCATTATTTAAAATTTTTATTCTGCGTGATTTACTGTTCAGAAGCAAGAAAGCAACATAATGTCTTAAGGATTCTTTCTTTTATACAAATGGATGAAATGGAGTCCAACACTACTAATTTTGTTCTCCCTCATGCTGGTGTAAAAGAAGTGCAAAATCCCACCTTAACATATCTGAACATTTCTTAGCTAATCTAACAGATAGCACGGTGCATCAGCAACGGGGCTGAGCCAAGGTCAGGATGCAGCAGCAGCATCCCCAGCCCTTCAGGGAACGCTTCCTCCGGCAGGGATGGAGCCGGGTCGGTGCCACCGCTCGCCCTGCTGGCAGTGCCCGCTCCAGCCCAGCCCGGGGGGCTCCCAGCCTGCAGGGAGCAATTAGGAGGCTCTGGCTGTGCCCCAGCCACCACGACTGCTGCAATTTGTCTTTATGGGGACAGAACAGGTCCCCCTGCTTCCTCCCACAGCGCCAGGAGGGTGGGAGAATCTCTCCCAAGGTGGCGGATCCAGCTCCACGGTGAGTCCCAGCTCTTCTGGGTAAGGTGTGCCCTGTATTCCTGAGACAATGGAGACGTGAGGATGCTTAGCACCCTGTGGGCCTATCACACAAGTGAATCTAAAATAAGCTCAAGACTGTCTTGTTTTAAAAAGGTTACCTTGGCAGGTCCAAAGCACAAGGAGAAAAGCATTTAAGACTGCAGATCCAAAGTTGCATGTTGTTATTGCTAGACATGAAAGCCTAAGGTCAGAATTCAGAATTCAACCACTCTGACTCAAAAATACATCAATGTATTTGCTAAATGGAAACCCCACTCGCATCACATCTTATCATAATGTCACAAAATGCAGAAAATTACAAATCCGTTTTAAGGCAAAATACATGACAGCAAAATATAAGTACACAAAAACTACATTAAATATCAGTCTTCATTTGTCCCTACCACGTCAACTTACCTCTCAGTTCCAAACTCCTCACTGCAGTGCACAGCTTGAGATAGTCTAAGATCCATTTTAGAGTGGACTGAAATATAAATGACAGTTCGCACTACACATGAACATAGACAACTGTATAAAATATTTAAATAAAGACAGAAAAGAACAGAGGAAACCAACAGAGCCTTTGGCAGACCCAGCCTTTGGGAATTTAGCAGCTTGAGATTCATTGCAAATTTCATCTTTAATGTTATTTTTAGTTCAATATTTTGTAGCACTCAGAAGTAAATCTTTGTGTGCTGTCTCTCCTCCTGCTTGTGCTGCTTCCTTTTCTGATCTTTTCTTTTAAAGAAACCTAATATATTTTCAATACAATTGATTTGTGACATGTTTTGTGATATTTGTTAAAGTTATCCTGTTTCTTCATGCAATTCAGTGAAAACCATTACACTGTTGTTTCTTTTAAAGTGCTGAATATTGCTTGTCATAACTGAACAAAACGAGACCCCCCAACAGTCTTTGTTCCCTCACACCTTGTGTTGCATTAAATTCTCTGACATTAATTTTGATTCTTGGGTTAGAGTCAAATTCTTTTCTTTAACCTCTCGCCGCTGCCCCAAATACTGCCACACACAGTGCATTTCCAGAGCAGTTTTGATTTTTATCCTGGAAGCTGTCCTTTGTCTCTCTCCTCAGCAATCTGACTGGAATGATACACAAAACACAGGGCTGGGGGTGGTGCAGAGAGGATGCTGGACAACTACCAGCTGTAAGAGAATGGAAACTGGTATGTTCGCACCCTTGTCCACCCCACTGTAGATTGCTGTCTGTCCATGCTCAGGTGTCTTGTACAAAGCCTACTCCTATTTTTTAATTGACTTTCCAAGCCCTTCCCCTTCTTGCACTTGCAGAGAACTCAGTGATCACATTCTCCCATTACTATGCTCAAGATTTAATAGTTCGGCCACAGAAAATGGCCTTAAAATGGGCTATTCCACATCTATGGAACTGAAATGAACACCAAAATGTGACATGAGATGGGAACCATACAGGACATATAAAATAAGACTAAGGCTACTAATCTGTGCAGTATGAACACTGTAAAACTACTTTTGCTTTAATTAATTTTAATTTCATCAGGCTGCAGTTGGAGTTGGGAATTTTTTTTGCATGGAAGGATTCATGAGAGGAGAAGGAGGATCTTGCCCAATCACAAGGCTTTAAAATTGAAAGAGACTTTTTTTATTTCAAAAACCTGATTTCTAACATATAGAGACATTATTTAACAGTTCTCTCAAATGCTAGGAGTAGGAACCTCTATTAAATGATCAGGCATCAGTCTTAAAACAAACAAAAGAAGTATTTTATCCTCACAGAGCATAATGAAATTACAGAACTCATGACCACAGGATGGTGTGGAGGTCAAAAGTGTAAATGGACCATAAAAGGGATTACATGAAATCATGCAAACGAAATCCATCACTAGCTACTAAACATGATGATCAAGATCCAGCCTCCAAATCAAAATGTCTCTGACACTGATCTTCAGAGGGCAGGAGCACACAGGGGAAGAAGGATTGCTCTGTATGAGAGATATATCAGAGTTCATACACTTTTTCCCCAGACATTTGCTCCTCTCACTCTCAGAGGAAAAGCACTGGATATTTTGTCTGACTCAGGGTGGCAGCTACTCTTTGTGTTCTAAAGTCTTCAAAAATCCCAACTCATTTTATTTGACACTGTATGTTTTAGAAATATTTCTATTTTAAATTCAAGATAATTAGGGGGAAAAGCCTGTAAAGAGTCAAACAGAGGGCAAAAAGAAACAAAAGTACACAGAAAAGATGGACTTCAGAACATTTTTCATGAAAGTCATATTTTTCCATAGGATTGTGTGTTAGGGTCTCATTATGCACTACAGAAAAATATTTTCATCCAGTGGTAGCAAGAAATGAAGTCCCCAGTACAGAAACCCATGCAGTGCCCACCTTCCAAAGTTGCTGAGAGGCTGAAGCAACCTGACAGAACCATCCTGTAAATCTGAAATAAGTCCCTGTGGCCTCTGCAGCGCTGAAATCACTGCTCGCCATTGCTTTCACTGCATTGAATCATTTGGGCCTCTCCCTTTCTGTGTGAGTCAGGTTGTGAAAACTGAGCCTTCTCTGGCCTGTAGCATTCATAAACACCTGCCCCATTAGCCCACTTTCACTATTTGTCTAATGACAACCACAAGTAATGACTTTCAAGTCATGTCAATATTCTGCCAAAAACTACCATTTTGCCCTCTTAGCCACCTCCTCCCACCCACCCATAGGTTATGGAACTGTGGGATGGCTGCCAGAGAAATGAAATAAAAAGTAGGAAATGACATATACAAATAAAATTCACTTACCTAAAAGCCCTGTTCATCAGATCTCTTTGTGCTGCCTCCTCCCCCACCATCCACTCCTTTACTTCCAGCACTTGTTTCTCCTCTCTCTTAATTTCCTCTTACTTTGCTGGCTTTTTTCTTCACATGTTCTACTTTCTGTACTTTTTTTTTTTCCTTCTCTTTTCATGCCCTATTCTTTTTCTTTGGCTGAAAAAGAATAAATGAATGCTTTCATAATTTTCCCTTGCTTTAGAGCCAGCAAAGCACTATGGAGTCACTTTACTATTTTTGCTCCCTCTTCCCACTTTTTCTGCCACCACTTCTGTTGTGGTTTTGTACTTTTCTTCTGCCCTCCCTCCAAAGCCATCAGTCCCCCCTTTCAAGTACTCCTTCCTCAGTGACTCCGTGTCCTCCTTGGAGCTCCTGTTATGTCCTAGTGCAGTTTGAAATGATCCAAATTTCCAGGTGTATTTGTTGGGCTTCTGAAGTTTTGATGGTGGAGAAAGGTCATCCTAAACACATGAGGCAATACTGAGTCCTTCTGATGGAAAGTTTCTGGGTGCGCAGCTGCGGCTTTAGGGAGAAGCAGGGATGGGAACTGGAGCGGAGCAGAGTCCTGTTCCAGTGGTCAGGGGGAAATATCCCCCCTTGCTTAACTCTAAGCCACTTGTTTCACTCTTATTTCCTTGGCCTTCAAATGTTCTAAATCATTGCCCGAGAATCTGTTCCTGAAATCTGGAATCTTTATCCTCATGGGTGGCCCTCCTGCCAAGAGTACACAGTACTAGGAGTAGCACTCTGTTTTAGCTTGTGGTTGCTCATGTTTTCCTGGTACTTAAAACCCCTCTGAAGACTGTGGATCCCAGCAGGATTTTGCTGCCCTGATTTGGGCTCCACTTGCTGCAGGAGAGCCTGGCCCGTGCTGAGCTGTGGCCCCTGGAAGATTTGCAGGGTCATGTCTAAACATACAGTGACCACAAACTGGTGTTCTTGGAGGTTTAGACTGGCTATAAACCATTGAACAATTTTAATTCATCCCAGTGCCCCTTCACTCCTGTTAGGTGTAAGTACATTTAAGACTTACGGGGAAAAACATTATTTCAGGTTTGTGAGATAAGGTGGTGAAAAATTGGAAGCAGCACTAGCTTTAGTATATATTTTCTATGCTAAGAATTGAGAGAATGGGGAATTAGGTCTAAAGTAACAAGCAGAGAATGGGAAAGAGCCTGACTAGCTGAGAATTTCATGCTGTAAACATTATTCTAGAAATAATCTTTTTGTGTTTCTGTTCTTTACCTTTTTAACAGCACAATTACCCATGACAATATCAATTGAACGAGACACTAAAAAAACCCACACAAGCCACCTTAATGAAATACCATGCACAGCTCTAACAACAAAAAAGATTCCCATTTTGGGGGCTTTTCTCCATTTATATTATGATCAGTTTTTCTGTGGAAGAATTGCACAATATGGGTTTTCCCTGCTTGTTCATAATAGGTCATTCATTAAAGAAAATACTGGGAAATTATTTTCTGTGTCGGTGAATACAGGATGCCATCTGGGAGCTGAAAAAATGAACAGAAATCAGGCCGGAAAAAAAAAAAAATATTAAAAACGTGAAGTTAGTTGCACTTCTAGAAACCAGACGAACACTTTCCCAATCCCAGCCCCACCAGACAGGCTGCAGTAATTGGCACTTTGTCCATTTACCCACGGGAGCGGCCGGGGCTCCTCGGCAGGCCCTCCCTGGGGGGGTCAGGGCCACCTTTCCCCCGGGGCTGGTCCCCCTCTCCCGCTCGGCCCCGGGCTCACCAGCGCCGCGAGGATGCTCTTTGCCATTTCCTCCTGCAGCTTTTCCCAGCTCCCTGGCACTTCTCCATTCCTCTCTGTTCTGCTTCCAGTGTTCTGCTTCCTTTATTCCAAGGCGCTCTCTGACCAGCCCTGGAACACAAGGCTACCGTGATGTATCGGCCATTCTCCTCCCCTGGTCCAAAAACAACAGGTAGACCAGAAAGGCTCTTAAAAATGTGAAATTGGCTACTCTGACTCCAGTTCCAGGGTAATCGAAAATCCAGTGTTCATCATTTTGGGGTAAGGTGGATGGCTTAAGTTAGAAGGGGGACGTCTACGTCAGCTGATAAGGAAATCACAGCAATATAGTGAGAAATACATTAAGATGAATATGGCCATATGCCAATTTTTCCCCCTTCATAAATAAGACCCTTGTTTACCAAATGTTCAGTTTTGGTTATGTCACTATAAAAATCAAGCAGCTGGTAATTCAGGCTTGATTAGCAGGTCTCCAGTTTTGATTAGTAAATTACTGTAGTAATCAAGGTTAATTCTCATTTCAGAGCTATGCCACAGATTTTATGTCTTCCAGACAACTGGATTTATCATTCTGGAGAAAGAATATTTTAATAAATATTACAAAAATATCCAGAAATAGATGAAAAAAACAGATCCAAAGGGGTTTTGAAAAAATGGGGAATCAGAGCAGCAATGCTGCTCAAACATGAAACAGTTAATGTCCTAGGAATAAAATTCCAAGCTGCAATTTTGCAGTAGATTTCCACATAATATATGCAGAGATTGCATTGCTAATTCCTTTTACCTAGTGTTTCTATTTCTATCTTTAAAAATTGTTTTCTTTGGATCTTCATCTTTCATTTTAAAAGAAAAAAAAAAAGTATACAGAGAGGCTTAAAAAGAAGCCCAAGAGACCATTATTAGTATAAAGATAAACAGCAGAATGGATTCTAACTGAGCCAGAAAACATCACTGTAGAATTTACATAAAATTTAGTTTTCAACCAAACATATTGCACATCCAGTTCCAGCTCATCTCATAATGAATATTCAAGCTTTCGAATGACCCACATGTCCCATAAGTGAGCAAGAGCCCCCAAAAGCCATCATTGTTGTTGAAGAGGCACAATATTAAAAAACACTGAGAATTCATTAGGGATTTTTTTTTTCCATGAAACTTTTACAAAATCTTTAGCCTGCAAATGCTGCGATTATTTGAGCATACAAGTCTGTCAGGGATTTGAGTCCGGATAATAAACTCTTATATGGTTTTTAATTAGGATAATATTATTATTTTCTAGTCATAATTCTGGGTCAGATTCTGTGTATCTCTCTCACATCACTTTTGTATAATTAGAGACCAAATTATCTAAAATAAATACGAAGTTTTGCTTTATCTACTCAGTACTGCGTGCTTTTCCCAGATAGGAAAGAATAGGCAATTTTTAGATCTATCACAGTATTCCACTCAAAATATTGAGATAAATTTCTCCCCAATAACACAGAAAGAATTGACTAAAGAAGCCCTAAAATATATGTATATAGAGACCAATTACTGAGAATACACTAAAAACTGAATTCAGTATAAAATCATGCAATTCCTAAGTCCTTTGAGGGAAAAAGAAAACCAAAACCACAAACCCAAACTCCCTTTTCTAGAAAAAACATGCCATGTCCTTTTGTAAAAGGCTGGGGAGGAACCTGGAATTTACTTCTCTTCCCATATTCCACTGGACTAATTTTGCTGCGGGCACTTTCCTTATGCCAGTGGAAATAGGGGGTTTTGAATCAGAGCAGCATCAACTGTGCTTCTAATTCGGCACCTCGTTCCTGATGATGGCAAACAGAAAATGCTTCTGAAGGTTCCTTCCCAGTGCTAGAAAGTCAATAGCTGTCTCATGGCCTGAAGCAAGGAGATCCTTATCCTTCCTGCCTCTTTTCCCTTTATAAAGAAGTCCTAGATATTTCACATTGGGTCTTATCTGCATGGTTCATTTATAGCCCAGCATCTAATGACCCAAACGTTGGCAGAAGGTGGAAAGCAACCTGATCTATGAACATTTATTTGAGATTAACACTTTGTTAAAATAACAATCAATTTGGGTGGAAAGTAAGCATACACAGGCTGGATTTACTGAGGATGTTAAGACTTGTCTCACTTTCCCATATCAGCAACTTAGGAAGCCCCAAAATTTGCAAGAGAAGAGGAGAAAAACATATTTTCAGGCAGAAAGCCTGTAAAACAAACATCATACTGTGGGAAAAAAAAGTGTGTGTGCTTTTTGCAGTCTGCCTTATATGTGCAAGACAAAATTCACCTGGGGAAGGAGAGGGTGAGGTGTAGAGGGAAGTAATTGCAACCAAGCCACTGCATTAATAGGGGACTTCCAGAGATTTCTGGCTGGTCTCCAGTAGCACAACAACTCTTTGAATCTGGCAGATTTTATTCATTGCTTTTGCGCATGTTTTTATTTTTGGCTTTGGCTTTCCTCTGCTTTGCAGCTCTTCCAAGTTCCACAGGAGGAAGCACACAGCTGTCGTTCCTCAGGAACTGCACAGGAGACAGTGGCTCCTGTAACCACCTCTCCCACCAACAGTTCTGATGCAGGCATGTACGGAGAGCTTGAGATTCATCCCCAGATCCACTCCTGGCCAAACTGATTCCCCAAGACTTGGGTGAAATGTAACCAGCAGCTCTCAGACTATGGTGGCAATATGGATAATGACATACTTGGGGATATTATCAAAATTCAGAATAACATTCAAAACTACGGCACCCAGAAATTTTGTGTTGCCCTAGTGGGAGATAAAAACATTGAATGGGAAGGAAGAGCTGCCTCTAGACCCCTTGAGTAGAGACAGGATGGCCTACAACTGACTCTGCTGGGTATTCACCACCCTTTGCCAACCTCCAAGCAATCAACACAAAGGGAATATGACCAGGGAGTCACTGCAGTCTTGTTATCCCCTGCAGAACAATAGTTTTCTTAAGAGCAGCCTGGCCTAGTGAGAATGAGAAAAGTCATAAGGTTTCTGGAAAGGTATTTATTTTATCCACAGGTAGGATTGCAACGCTGAATGTGATAGTCTCTATTTAGGGTGATTAATAATATGTTATGTTGCTTGTTTTGAGTAAAGACTATAGGCCAACTCCTGCCCTGGCTCAACTCCCATTGAAGTCAATTGTTTAGCCTGAAAAATGGATTACAGGACGTGGCTATAATTTATGCACACAAAAATGCAGAGGATTCTACCTTAGAAACAGTAATTTTTATTTATGTGCACTGCAGTAGTGCCTAGAACCCGAGATTCCTTGCTCAGGATGGTATCCAAATGCACAGGAATTACAGGCATGGCCTGTACCCCAAAGAATCTTTGATCTAAGCAAAAGACAAGTGACAGCAAACAGATGGGGAGAGGGGCAGAAATGACAAGGTAACTGGGAGATAATTATGATCACTATGCAGTCACAGCACATCAGCTGCTTAACCACTATCATTTTTTTAAGGTGTCACAGCAGAGGAGAGTTTTAAGGCAGGATGTGAAGAAGGGCAAGCGTGGTAGAGCTGGCAGATTTTTATAGGAGTGGGCCCTTGCAGAAGAAAACAAAATGACTACAGTCCAAAATTTAAAAAATCAACATTTCAAACAAAAATCTGTTGTGAGTGATGGATACACATTGATCTGTCAGTACCTCATGGATGTGGTAGGGATAAACAGACTTGGGAGAGCCTGTGCGGGCCTTGAAATATCCACAGGACGTTTTTGGCTGCAAGAGAAAAGAAGCTGACGAAAGGGTGCATGGTGGAAGAGGGACATGATACAATACGAACTTTGAAAATGCACCCCTGCAGTGGAGGCAGAGAGAATGGGCATGGTAAGTGCCTGCCAAGCCTGGAGAAACCAGGACTCAATGCTGGGCTTCAAATTTGGGTTGTGCTTGTCAAAGGGTCAGACACGATGTACAAGAATCAGAAGGTTTGTCCTAGCAAGCATAAATCTAGAGAGAAAGATGTAGAAAGACATAATGTCTAGAAAGACACAATATCTAGAAAAAAAATGGGCCTAGAACCTGAGATGAAAGTGCTAAAACAGTGATCACAGTGATTTAGTTTCTGTTCTGCAAGATGCTGCTGGCATGAGAGTCTCTGTACTTGAAAAGGGGAGCACTTCTGAGACTTGTTACACCTTTGTGCATAAGCAAAGTGTATGGAAAAATGAGAAAAACAGATGCCAAAAAGAACACAAACTCCTCTTTAAACCTGTTATGGCTTTTTGGTTTAATTTTTCTCCCTACAAAGTTAGTAAGCTTATATTTCAATAAATAAACCAATGAAAACAAACCATTTCTTTTTGTCACACGTATATGCTCAGTTTTTGTGTGTCATTGTGGGAACTGAATAAAAGAAACCTAGGCATGGAGCTGCTTACACAAACTTGTAGGAGTAACTTTTGGAGAGCCTGAGCATTTGCAACTCCAATTTTACTGTGAGCAAAAATAGAAAGGACACTATGCATGCTACTGCAAAGCAATTTTTATATTATAAATATGTTTAGGTTGTATCTAAATTACCACCAGAGCTCTGACCTTGATTACAAATGATCACAAAGTAAAGAATACTTTGAAGTGCCCCAAAGTGTAGATCAAAATGCTTGTATATTCATCACTTTGACTAAGATCCAGCCAAGATTTTCTTGGCTAATAAAGACTGTAAATTAAATAGAAAACAGGCCCACTAAAGAGAGGTCATGGCTGCTTTTTTAAATGCTTACAGTCCTTTAGGGCAGGATGTCTGTGCTGCTTTAATTGTTTAGAGTTTCACTTTCTGCCATGGGAGCTGCAAATGTGCAAGCCTCTGTCTCATAATGCTGCAATATAAACCTCCATTTAAACTTGATGGGTCCCTTCTCATTGGAGTTTTATTTTCCAGGCACTTTTGTGATGTGCTCTTTTATGAGCAGTGTGAATAAATATGATGGCAATATTACCTATGCAAATGGGCAGAACTAAAATGTCTAGGGTTAAGAAAAAACAACAAAAATTCTGCATTAAAACAGAATCAAAGACCCAAAACATTAGCTACATTTTTCTTATTTTAATAACGAGTTTGCTCTTGCCAGTCAGCATTCCTCTGCAGCACAAACTACCCATGATCTGATTGGCAAAGTGTGAAAGTGAACCTAATTTCATCTTATTTTGGTTCTTCTTCAGTGTGTAAATCAGCAACCACACTGGGACTGCTCAGTAGTCCTAACTTTTGGGAGGATCAGATGCTCTCCCATCCTACCTTCTCCCAGTCCACCTGGAGAAGCTGCCTGGCTGTGCTTGATAGCATGCAAACAAATATCCTGTTGCATTAGTACCTATGATTTAGCACACCATCCCTGGCAGGGGTGTTATGAGCAGTGCTCTACGTTCCCTAATGAGCAGAATTTGGTTGTTTGAGGATTCTCCAATGAACCAGCTTTACAGAGAGTCTTGAATGGCACTCAAAAGAAACCTCTTCGGGGATCATGGCTTTAAAATATAGGACAATTTCCCACTTTCTGTCCTGCTGGAAAGTTGTGATCTCCCCAGACTCTAAATGGTTTCTGTATTTAAGTGATAAAATCATTGTGACTCACCAGAGCAGGACATTGGATGGTCTCCGATTCTGTCATTTTGTTTGCCTGAAAAGGAGCCAAGAATGAAGATTTACAAAGCAGATTATGGATTTTGTACGTCTCAGTGAAAAAGCGTGATGGCAGGAGAAAAGTGAGCTGTCAGCTCTTTGTGATAGTCATGCAAGGGGTGTAAATGGAAGGACAGAAGACAGGAGGGCTTGAATGGAGTGTATGTCACTGGTAAAACACCCCATCCTTAGTCATACTAAATTAAAATTTCAATTGTGCTAGAATCACTCTACACTAAAGTCCAGATTTCTCAGGACTAGCCCAGAGATTAAGCCTTTACTAATTAGGGTGTCATGATATTATTTGGTACAAGGCACTCTTTTGGGGGAGGATAGTGCAGCAGAAAATAGACAATAGCCAGTACTTCACCAGATAGTACAGCTCCTCTGTAAAATTCACATGGATCCGAGTGACTTTTTCCTATTCCTTAAATTGAGGGTTGGCCAGATTCTGTTTTTAGTTACACCATTGCAGATCTGAATAAGAATGCAAGAGTCCATGGAATTGATGAGGATTTTGTGAAAAAAACCCCACACAAAAACCACTGAAGTCACAAACGAGACATTCCTATGTTCCCTGTATTCTGCACCGTGCTTTTTCTTTGTCTCCTTCCTTGTCACTTTTCTTTCTCAACCTCTGTACTTATTTTATTCCAACCTCTCCTACCCATTTCTATTGATGTTTTTTATGGCTTTGGGTGGGTGGTTAACTGGCATTAGGAAGAAAAGCTGTACAAAAATATATCCACATATAGTACCAGCCAGAGCACCTGCCTCCTTTCTCTTAGTTACCTCAATGTCCTTATGAAACAAGTGATATATTTATTATCTAAACAATATTAAACAGTAGGAAAAAAAAAAAAGAACTGTAGTGTTCGACAGAGAGAGAAAAGGAGCAGTTAAATGAGTACCTTAATTCCTTGCTATTGGGAAGCTGTTTCTATAACAAACAGCAGCAAGACTTTTTAAATCAGGCCTCTGGAACAAAGCATTCCAGTGTCACTTTTACATTAGTGATTGCAGTTGATGTCATTTTCACAAAACAAAATTATAACCAAAATGGATATTTCAGGTCAAAGTGCCACAAAGAGTATATAGATACATTTCCATCAATAAATCTGCCCTCTTCCTGCCCTGACATAAGTGTTCAACCCCTTGTGATTGACGTTTTTACCACTAAATTATACTATGTCTCCTTCTAGAAGAAATGTCTCCATTACAAAATTAGCTAACCATCAACATAACATAAAATAACTTCAACATGGTGTCATTTCACAAGAATATTGATTCTCACAGACTTACTGGATTAAATCCTGGTTTCCCATAAAAGGAGCAGCCATTATGTCTTTGGTAGACAGAAAAATATATATCGTGGAAAGATGTATATTGGGGTGATTAAAACTTCATTGCTGAGCTCAGAAGCACAAAATTTTGTCCTGTGGCAATCTGAAATAAAGAAAATGGTCAAAATACAAGTTTGAATTATACATAAGAACAAGGATAAAAACCAGCGACAAGTCTGTAATTTTATTTTCCTCTGCTGGAAGATACTTTTGACTATTGGTTCCACAGCAAAAGTCATCAGTTATTCTAGATTGACTACTGAGTCTGAGAAATTTCTTTTCAAAACCTTGGGCACGTAGCTTTTCCTTCTTTTACCTCACCCTTAGTGCTAACACCTCATACCTCACAGGATGTTTTGACTAATACCTGAAAAGACTTTGAAATTCTTAGCTGAGCAAAGCTATTTAAGGGCACACAATCACGATATGCAGCTGTAGTTTCTTTGCATATCAAAACTGTAGAAAGACAAGCTACTTAGAGAACAGATTCTTTTATGGCCTTCCCTACTCTGTTTTTATGGAGTTGCCCTATATTTAGCATTGAAATAATAATGGGCTAAACTCATTCTGGGCACAACTTTGTGATTTTAAAGAAATTACATTGGGGATAAATTTGGCCCAATTCTCTGTGGCCAGTGGCACATTAGAGAAGATCCTAAATGAGAAAATACCACTTCTATGACCACACTCGGTATACACAATATTTTGCTTTACAGCCTGATTCTTCAAATACGGATGAAAAGCTATGTCTCCGTTAAGTGAGGCCGATGTCAATTGTTGTATACACTGTGCTATCCTGAAGGCTTCTAGTCTGCTGAGGGCTGGTGGTGTGCTCAGAGAACGGGAGTGAACAGCTGCCAGATTTCTCACTTTCAATCAAGTACTTTTCATCTCTCTTCATCTTAGAATGAGAGTCTTTAAAATCCAATTGGTGCTGCACTCCCTTGCAGAGAAGAACTGGGTGCCATGCCAGTTCCAGGAAGACTATCAGTAACGAGGTGTAAGAGACGTGGGGGAAGCAGGAGGCTGCTGGGGAGGATTGCAGTCACAGAGTCTGTGCAGGGCAGGGTGTATTCCTTGAGAAACGGCTGCGATGGCAAAGCCCCATCCCTCGACCACAGCTGGTGCGTGTTTGTGGGGCAGGGGCACACAGGGGGCTTTGCTCAGCAGCTCCCTCTTACTCTGGCTCTGTGTGGCAGGAAAAAGGAGCACTTCACCTTGGGAGAATCACAGTCTGTGGCTGCCTGCTAGTGAAGGATAGTCTGTCACCATTCATCCCTGCCCATTAAGGCTCAGAGAGGACAATGTTACCAGTCTCTGCCCATTCAATCCATTTTTGTTGGCACATTACTATTTTATCATTCTGATCTTCTCCCTACTGAAGATAAAAGACACCATGGGCGGGATTCATGAATGACTACTGTTATTTATCGACCCAGGACTTTTTGAACATTTTTTCCCCTCTGATTCATGAACCACTTTTCCAGATTCAAAAAGCAGTTCATAAATCGTTCAGCACCAGCAGAAATTAATAATAATGAATTCATTTACATAAAAGGACTCATCCTGCCAGTTGCTGATAATGTTTGAAGCCAGAACCTTGTCGGCACACAGGATTTTTGCTGGCAGTGCAGGAAATAATCTTTTGTTTATAAATTAATTAAAACATAGTTTTCCTCTGCTTTTTAGAGCTGCTAGAGGGACATTGGGTAACATATTACGCATTTTCTTTTCTGTTTTGGTTTTTTCCCCTAAAAAAATGGTATTGCCCAGAGTGGAAAAAGGGATATCTGGTAGCATTAAGAGTCAGACTTTTAAGAGAGAGGAACGTGTTTTGATTTGTTTTAATGTTTTGAGCGAGGATTTCTTCTTAAGCCATTGGCAGTTGCATTTCACAAGGACTGGTATGAATGTATTCTTTCCTGTGGATCCGTCTGTGTTCAGTCTTCCCCTCCCTAAGTCTCATCCTGAGTTTCAAATTCAAGTGAACTTAAAATCATAACAAGAACCTCCCACGTTTCCTCTGAACTCAAACCCACGAGTTTCACATGATTCTGATGCAAAGCTATCTATAATCAGTCTCAGGTTTATTTTTGGAAAGGAAGGATGACCCTGAGTGAACACTTCCATAACGCCAGCCAAGGGGTAGTATGTGTGAATGGATGTTTAATGCCACGCTTTACCACACACGTGCTCTGTGTGTTTCGTTATATCTGAATGCCCCAAAGCAGTGCCCCTTCCCCAGGACCAGATTTACACCATTTACCCAAATGGAACTCCACTGGGCCTACTCTGCTGCAAGGGAATGAGGGGTTTGAAGCGCAAGGGCAGAGTTTCACACCACACTAAAGCCTGGGCTAAGTTGCAGGCTGTTGCTGTGAAGAGAGCCCTGCTCCCCCTTGCCCAGACCTCGTGGTCTTGCTGTGCTGTGGGACAAATTTCACAGAAAAATAACACTTACAAGCCCTCCCCATGAATTTTCCTTTGGATCACCAGCCCAGCAGAGTCAGTACCACGCACCTCTCACCTCAGTGCTTTCCTGGCTGGTCTCAGACTCCTCCAGGTGACTCCGTGTACCAGGGAGATCTGTAGCTCCTGTGAAGCATCTTCTCTCCCCATGTACTCTTCATGGAGACTCCATGCCTGCAACAAACTTCAGCTTCCAGTTCAGAGCTCAAGCCTACAAACTGTGCACAACAACAGCCAACAATGCTGCATCTTCAGCTGTTTTTTTCATTCAGGCCCCGCTCTTTCCAGAGAAAGCCAGGAAGGCCCTGTGCATGCTGCTTTTCTAAGCCACACACAAGAGCACTCGGAGAGATTTGCAAGGCGGGAAATGAAATAACCATATGAACATTTTACACAAAAAATAGCCTAATTATCTCTTAATATTTTGAAAAGACTAAAACACTTGAGTGTCAAGTATCATTGCAAATGAGTGGAAATATTTCTGAGCTTGTTTATTTCTTTATGTACAGCACCATTATTGGAAATTGGGATATGGAAAATGATTTGCTGGTTTGTTCAATTCTTTAGTGTTGGAATTTGTCATTTGGTATTCTGATTTTTATTTGTATTTAAGCTTTTACTTGGCAAACACAGAACTGAGTGCTATCACAAAGAAAGACTAGAAACTGGAAATGTGTACTATTAGTCTGATCTGCATCATATGTATGTATATGGCTTCAATAGAAAAACCCCTTTTAAAAACAACAACAAAAGGCCTGAATTGTCTGTTTCTACTTTTGCTCTTAATTAGTGACATCTGGGTTTGTTGGTATTCAATGAAACTTTTATTTTGTGTTTTTGAGAAGGAAGAGTTGGCTGACTAGTTGTCTTTATATGGTTTAATTTCCTCTCATGTCCCCTTCTCTTTAATTTCACTGTTTGAAGACTTCTAAGGTAAATAATAAGGGAGCCAAAAGAGCTCTCCAGACAATTCACTGGGCTGTTCTGAGCTGAACCACTTACCTGCAGCATGAACCTGGGCACCTCACTTCAACTTTATGTCTTCAACTCTAAAACAGAGTTAAGGATTCAGCTTCGAAAACTTTGAGTTATGTTCACCAAAATCACTATATAAATCCAATATGTTATCCTATTCGTATTCAGCTCACCTTTTCCATGTAAGTTTCTATGTAACAAATGGCACATTGCTTCTCCAGTCTGCTCGATGTAAGTTTGGGTAATTATTGATATTGCCAGTTATTGCCAGTTTATACCAGTGTGTGACCAGAAACAGCCTATCACAGGGTTGTCATGGCTGTATTTGTTACATTTGATCCTTGGCTTTAGCAACTTTTTATGGATTTCTTTAAAGGAAGGAGATATAAAAAGGAGAATATTTGGATGTGGATCAGAAAACACAAACTGGAATCAGGCTTCTCAGCAGAAAACATCTGAGGGAAAGTCCTGTCTGTAGCAGTAAAATGACATGCTAAGCAGACTGAAAGCAACATTCATAATGTTGGGAGCCCACTTTCCTCAGTGCATAAATTCAAGACAATGAAAATGTAATGGCTAAAGCATTTAGAGAGGTGATTGTGACAAGGACAGGAGAGGGGCGGGGTCCTGGATCATACTGTCAACAACTCCAAGTGAAACTGTGTTTACTACTGGAGAGGAGACATCAAACTGGGAAATAATTTAGGCTTAGGGTTCCCCAAAATACATTCCTGTTCAAGCAAGTGAACTGTCAAGTGCAGACTGCAAACAGAATCAGGGGCTTTGACTGTGTAAGACCCTCATTCTTCGCAGCACTCAGCTGCATGAGGAGGATCTTTAGCAATATGCAAAGTTATTGCACACTAGACAGACTTTTGAAAACATCCTACTGCAAGTGAAACTGAACTATAAAAATGTATCAGCCCTGAACAAATGCCTGTTGGGAGTTGCAAAGAGCCACTAAGTCTTGATCCCTGTAGGAGCTGCAGATGTTGCTGGAAGCCACTACTAACAAGAAGCCAAGTCTGTAGTTGGAGCTGCTCAGCACCTCTGAGGATTTGGCCTTCAATTTGAGCAGCCCACAGACCCTAAAGCCCAATTCTAGGAGGATTCTGAATAAGCTTTAGGAGGGGGAAAAATCTGAGGCAAGCTTTCAACCTTCTCAATTAGTTTTAGTAAGGATCTTCAAAGTTATTTTCATGAGGAGAAGGGCTGGAAAAGTAACTTGCTTAAAGGCAAACTGAAAATCTGGGTTCTGTTCCTGTCCTCTCCAAACATAGCAACAGAGTTTTCAGGAATGGACCAGGTCACAAAGGCAAGTTGGAAAAGAAAAATAT
Organism: Struthidea cinerea; assembly: GCA_013397865.1. Lineage (NCBI taxonomy): Eukaryota > Metazoa > Chordata > Aves > Passeriformes > Corcoracidae > Struthidea > Struthidea cinerea. Next base: position 767,783 of record VZTI01000187.1, on the reverse strand, counting down.
AAAAAAGGCAAATGACTTATTGTGAGAATCAATATGAAAATGCAATCATGGCAAATGATTCTGTTACTCATTTTCCCACTTCTGCAAAAAAAATTCATGGTTTTTCAGTTATCAAATAATCCCAAGATTTTAAAACACCAAATAAACTTTTTGTGAAGTTCTTGCCAAACACAGGAGATTCTACCACATGGTCTGAGTGAAAAATACTGTAGGGCACCTAAAGCAATTGGCAAGTTTTAAGAAGAAATTGCTATATGGCTTTTAGTTTCTTTGCTGGCTTTTTTGTTTTTTGTTTTTTTTTTTTTGTCTGACATACTGAAGAGCCTTAGCCATGAGATGCCAAAAGTCTTATCATTAGTTTCCAGGGAGAAGTCCCTGTCCCCTTTTTGCACCAGGGCTTGAAGATCTAGTAAAAATATTATAACCTTTATTCAGTACATGCACTGCTCCAAACTTTGACAGATCATCAACTGGATTTTTCAAAATTCTGAAAACAGGCTAAATATCTATGAGATTAGAAAAAAAAAAAATTGAAGAAACAAGAAATTGAAATCCCCAGCATACTTGGGTTCTTTATATTCACATGATGACTTCTGAATGTTGAGGGATTAAGTCTTAAGGTATATTTTTGGGATCACACTTTCAAGCTTCCTACATAATCATGAGACCTAGAAAGTTTTGTTTTACCTTTAAAAAATTCTTTTTGCATTTGCAGGAGCTGAGGGTTTAAATAAAGCATCAAATACCTCGAAGTTCATGATAAAATAGTAAGAACTGGCAAAGCTGCCTATGATAACAAGTAAAACTCATTTCAGAAGCTAGTAGAGGAGGAGAAGGAATAAAGTACAGCACAAGATGGGAGAAGGTTTTGAAATGTTACCGGTTTGGAAAGGCTGCATGTTTTCATTAGCTTGGTATTTTTGTGAGCGGCTATCTCAGCTTTCAGGTGCCCAGGTGTGAGTGTTTTGTGGGTCCCTCTGAGACTAAACCACTCTCTAACAATTTCAGTCCATTTCCACTATTTCAGATCGTATTTCTCTTTTGCATCCAATTATTTTATTTCTTTTTCTGTCTGAATTTTTCACTGAACTTGCTTTTAAATAGGAAGCTCCTATTGCCTCCTTTTTTGCCTTGGGTCTGGAATGGTACAGAGCTATGGAGGGGTCCCAGCACAGCTCCTTCCTGCAGAGCACAGTTTTTCCACCCCTGGCAGAGGGAATGCTGCCCCATCCTGGATGCTCCATTTGCCATGATCCACCTCTTCCCAAGGCATGGGACATCTCTGGATGAGGGAACTTTCCTCAGAAGCCAGTCAGATGCTGTGGTGTTTCCCAAGAAGCTGGAAGGAAGGCTGCTCTTTTTGTGACCCACCTCTTACCTCAGAAAACAAAGAGCCCTTTTCTCCAACCCCTGCTCCCAACAGGAAAGAGGAAAGAGGAAAGAGGAAAGGAAAAAGATCTCTCTATGAGCATGGCTGGTGTCTCACACCAGTGCCACTGTAAATTAGCTGTATTTGAAGCAGCCCAGGCAGGTATCAAAACATGACAGAAATGGTCAGCATCTAGAGCAAGGCTTCCCAAATATTTTTGAACAGATTAATATCAACTCTCAAGATTTCTCAGATGTTACCAGACACCAGATTTCTCACTGTGTCAAAACAACCATTATTTTAAGGACCTCTACCTTCAACCACTTGCAAAGTCAGAGGATATCACCTCTACTCCTAATAAATATAATATTATATTATTAATTTTATTATAATAATAAAAGATATTATTGAACCTGTTCTTAAAATCTCTTTGGCACGACACAGCATAATTATTTTATAGGAAGCTACTTCCAGTGCTTCACAGAAGGAAACTCTGGCTAGATCCTTCACAGAATATCACCTCTGTTTTCCCCAGCAGACAGGAAAGAAAATGGAAGGCAGTTCTATTTTCTTAGACCTCTTTCCTCACTTTTGCTTCTCCTTTCAGCTCCAAGCACTGTTTTGCAACAGACATGGAGTGGTATTCTGGTGTATCTAGAACAGAAAGTTTCTCTCAAGCATTAGTACACAACCCCAAAGTATAAGAAATAGAAATAGGGATGTAAACCTACTAGAACACTACATTTCACTGTCAGAAGGGAGGAATCTTGGGTTTAACTAATTATTTTATAAGCTCTTTCAAATACAAGAAAGGTTACATAGTAAATGACCTGTGTATTTGTCTTAAATAAATGCATATATTTATTTAATTGGTACTTTCAATAGGTGTTTTAGACATGCTACGATAACCAGCTCTAAGATTTTATAAATTTATGTAATATTTACCTAAATTAGATATCTAGAAATGCCATGGAAGTTGCTTTCTACTTTTAAAGGTCACAAATTTTACAGTTTTAAACCCCTGGTACAAAGATAGAAAGCATATGGTACATGTTTTAATGGGACGTTTTTAAAAACTTGAGATATTGAAGAATATAATCAGGCATTTAGTATCATTTAATACCTCAGTTACTTAAAGCCAGATTACAGCTGTGTCATAGAAGTGAGAAATAGAAATGGACACAAATTTTAAGATGAGATGTGGCTGATGAGGTCATTGATGACCTCAATTCCACTACTGGGTCAAGGTAGCTGCTGGACCAAATATAGAAATTCTTCCACTGGTGCTCAAAACCCAGCCCTACCTTAGGCAAACACAGTTCTATCCCACTTTTTAGATTACCAAAGACATACTGATCAAAGTATTGACCATATATATAAAATCATAATATCACAATCATTGGCATTAGACTATGAAAGTGTCATTTAGGTATCAAGAGCTTTAATTGTAGGATTATGAAAATCTGGGATGCAATGAAATATGGTGCAAACTATAAATTATAAAGTTAGTTAAAATTATAACTACTTGATTCATATAATACCAAGATGATCAAAAAATGCTGAGGGACTGCTGCCTCCTAGCCTGTTTTCTTTTACAAGTTCACTTTAGAAATGTTGAAGAGTCTGTACCTTTCAGAAAGTTTCTCACTCACTGAAACCAGCTATTTTTAAGGTTTCATTTAAGGGAGATAATGAATAAGATGAAATTGATGCCAGGCATGAAGTAATTTTAACCAATACATTCAAAGTCTATAATACCAAATATTAGAAAATTATATATACAGTAATCTCAAGTAATGAGATGTTAAAATTCCTTGGAACCCAGAAACTCTTCTATTCATTCTGTTCTTCTTTCAACCTCACTGTGGGAGGCTCCATCTCTGACATCTTTATATACGATGTTCTCATTTCAAAATGCCACTGAACCTTCAAATGAACACTTGCCTACAATCTTTGAATTCAAAAAACTCTAAATCAAGGTTTTTATATTTTAGTGCACTCAGCCATAATATGCAGTGAAAGAATTTTGGTATTTAGTCTAGGTCTTATTTCAGAAGAAGGGAAAAGACGACTCTCAAAATGAAAACAATGGTTCAGTAGAATGAAATACCAGCAGTGCCGGATAATTTCTAGACAGGATATTTCAAACATATATTGAAAAGCAAGGGAAATGAAAAACCCTTTAGAAAGTTAAATCTGGAGTAAAATACAGTATTTTTTTATAAGAATTTCTCATATATTGTCATGAAAGAATGAAAATAAAATGAAGTAGGGCAGGCAGTGTCTGTGCAGTACTTGGAGCCTGGCACCTGCTCCCAGTGTCAGCGTGTGCAGGATTTGCATGATGCACTTTGAAGGTCTCGCTACTGGTGGCCATCAGGACAAAGCAAGCAAGGGCAGCTTGATGTTCCATGGTGGACACAGAATTATCATGAACACACTGCTCTTATAGGCTTTAAACCAACCCTTTTTTTCTCATTGGGCTTTCAAGGTTTTAAAACTACAAACATTTTCTGAGGCCACTTGTTAGAACAGACCACCTTTTCTGCTGCCCTTCATTAATCACTTATACACACACAGTTCAATAAGATATAAACTAAACCAACTGTCTAAGTAATTTGGTGCAATGATGCAGATCTGCTACTGAAATCTCAAGTCAACCTTGTATTTTATTTTTTTGAGATTATCTCCCTGAGCAACCTGTTACAGTGTCTCACCACACTCACAGTAAAAAATTTCTTCCTAAATCTAAGCTACATTTCCCCCCCTTCATTTTGTACCCATTGCTCCTTCTCCTGTCACTATAGCTCCTGATGAAGAGTCCCTCTCCAGCTTCCCTGTGGCCCCTTCAGATACTGGAATGTGGCTCTCAGGTCTCCACTCTCACTATACTTTAATAACCACCAGAGCCACAAAGAAATTAAAGGTTATTTACGCAAAAAAGTTAAAGCTTAGCTGGTGGCAGAAACAACAAAACCACAGGTACCTCCCCCCTTCTGGCAAATCCTAAACTCACAGGTAAGAACAATATGAGGATTTTTTTCACCTTGACTGAGTGTGACTGGCATGAGAGCTGTGCAGGTATGGGAAGCAGAAGAATGCACGTTTTATGTGTATGCATTAACCTTGCAGATGGTAGCAGTGCCAAGGCAGCCAGAGCAGGAACACTTAGTGGCTGCAGATCCTGGTGGCACAGGCAGCACTGCACACTCCAGCCAGTGCAGCTGCTGCCCTGTGTGTGGCAGGATGCACTGCTCCATTCCCTTCAGGATGCGCTGCTCAGATCCCTTCCCTCTCTGCTACTGGATGCTGCTGGTGATGCTCAGCAGCTCCCTTTGACTGCACAGGCTGCCGGAACATCTCCAGTGCTCTGGAGAAAAGTGAGCACCTGAAACAGCCCTGCTGATGAAAACAAAAAGAAGATGAACAAAAGAGCAGTGCAATACTCAGTACTGCCCTACTACAGACTTTAATTTTCAGTATTTCAGCCCAGCCTGTAGTACGCTGTTACACCGTGACAGCTGAACAAGTCAGCATTGGAGGTCTGCTGCACTGAGGACACGATAAGTCACCATCCTTAATTTGGAATTATTCAAATGCTATGACCTCAGCAGACATAATGAATGTTAATGCATTTGCATTCTGATATTTCAGGAATAGATGCAATAGATGAAGAAAGAAATCAGAAAGGGGTGAAACTAGGCTCACATCCAGAGCACCAAATTTTTTTCAGGTGCTAAGTCACTTCTTCCATTTTCAAATTAGTCTGAGAGGAAAACCAAAAGTTAAGAGAGTTACCAGTTTTCACAGTTACTCCTTTGCACCTAAAGAGGATATAACCACCACGTCATTCACGTATATACACAGATGTAAAAACTCTTGTAAGATTATTATGGATGTGAAGATACAGAAAAAAAGGTATAGTTGCGGAAAATAAAAGAATCTTTCATTATCAGTCAGAGCTTCTAAATAATATGTATTATTTTGATCAGAAAATGATAAGGCATTTTCAAATAATATAAAAAAATGCTTGGAGAAACATGCAAACATCTACAAGTTTAGACACAAGCCAACCAAATTTAAATATCTAGACCTGAAAGTAAAAACTGTACACATGTGATCTCTCTTAAAGAGATTTTGGTGCTTCTTGCTTTAGATACTTGGCTAAAATCCTGCAAAAGATACCATACTTATTAAATGGCTTTAGCAGTTTTTGCACCTAGAAACATGTAATTTCACACATATACAAATTCTACAGCCACAACTGTGCAGAAATTTTCTAACCCAAACATTTAATATACAAGTTAAGAGTGATATTTTTATGTGTTTCAGCAAAGGTTCAGTAAGTTCAGTGGTCCATATATTAAAACTGTATCTATCTTAAAGGCATTGTAGCTCTTGCTCCAGCTATCAGGTTTTACAGAAAGACATTAAAGACAGATTAAAGACTGCTAAGTGCATGAAACATTAAGAAAACCAATTATATATCTAGCTACTTAAAATATCTAATCCAGCTGTGGAGTACCGTAGAGTACAAGCAAACACAAGGTGTGCTGGGGGTGCAAGTATTGGTTTGTCATTTGTGGTGTTGACTGCCCAGCAATGTATATGGCAATGATGAGGTTAAAAATATTCCCCGGAGTAACAGAGGAAACCTTTTCTTCCCCGAAGGTATTGCCCCAGCTGCTGGGTAAGGAGACAAGTTCCTCCAGGTGAGGATGCAGGTGGGTTGATTGGGGTAGACCAGCCACGAGGAAGTCTGCTGGGATCAATTAGGATGACCCAGATACAAAAAGTGAGGAGACTGCGTTTGATCCTTTATTGCTCCTGGTTTCCCACTCTTGACTCTAAGCTGTGGATCTCAGAACTGAATCTTGAGGAGCACTGTAAGGCTGATCTGTTGTTATCAGTTCGTGAGCGGAGTACCTTGATAAATTAATTTCTCTGTAAGCAATAAAACCTCCTTCCTTTTAGAGCTGCACAGGAAAAATATAAACCTCAATATCTTAATGGAGTCCCCTTTCCTCCCTACTTAATAAGAGTTTTTATTTTAATTTTTGTTCCCAGATCTGACAATAGGATAGCCAACCAATCATCACAGGATGCAGAGTTAGAAGCATTCACTGTGAAGATATTGGCTTCTGGAAGAGTCTTACCAAGAAAAAAATCTAGTGTGTTTCCTAAGTTATGGCATAATATTCATTATTTTTAGAAAGACTCTCAAAAAATTAAAATACATGCTCTGTGTCAACAACAGAAAAATTACCACGCTGTGTTTAAAATTTTATATATGGGTCAGCTTCTCAATGCTGTTTTGACAGAAGCAAACCTCAAGCTTCCAAGCCTGGAACTAAATGCCCCAGTGAAAAGTGAAAAATGGGGATCACAAAACCCAGGCTTGCTTCAACGTAGTGCTGAGTGTTTTGGTTTGTGGTTCTTTTTCTCCACTCCAGGACTGTGACAGTCTGAGCAGCACTTGCTGCTGGAGCCGAGCCTTCCCCTAGAGCTGCACCCGGCCTGGAGGCTGCCTGCAATGCACTGCAGCCATCTGAACAGAGAGAGCTGCCATTTCAAACACCACCTTTTTGTCCAAAATCAACCCCGAAATATTTGGAAAAGGGCAAATAGAGGGGGAGCTCAGTGTCCCACCCAGCAGAACTCACTGAAGAATGTTTGCTCTAGTTGTACAACATTCACATTTCTTCCTTTCACTAAATCTCTTTGCACATTTTATTTGAATGAAAGATAGTCAGGGATTAAAATTACTATTGCCTGATTCTTCCATCCTCCATTATATAATCAGGTACAAGTAAAATCCCTGAGGCAGAACAAAGCTTTATTGACTGGAAGCAGACACAAACCTGTCCTATTGTAATTAGGGAGAGTTTTGAATTGGTTTCAAGGGACTGTCAGAAATAGGCCTCACAAAGGATGCATGAAATATCTTGTCTTTTGCAGATCCTCCAAAGCTATGTGCTCTTAGAGCACACAAGAACATGTTCCGGTTCAGAAGAGCAGAAAACCATGAAACATATGAAGCTGCTTTGCCAAGGAGGAAACCCACTGTACACAAAGATACAAGCATTCCAGAGAAAAGAAGGGGGGTGTGTGGGGAAACCCCCAAGAATTAAAAAAAAAAAAAGTTCTGGTGAAAAAAAAGCAGAAAACAAGAGGCAAAGACTCTCTTAGTTTGGGGGAGAAAAAAAAAAACAAAAAAAAAACCCAACAAAAAACAACCAACCAACATGGAAAAAAAACCCCAAACAAACAAAACCAAACCAAAACCCAAAATAAAATTCCCTTTTTTTTCCTGAAAATGAAATCTGTTCTAACAATATGCCTACCCATGGTTTCACGGCTGCCTCACAGCTCATAAATTAAGCAAGTTCTAACCTGAGCACACTTAATGCTGAAAGAGGCACAATGTTTGATTCTGTAGACTCTATTCATCCTATGATCTATGGAGGTGTTAAAATACCTTATGTTTGAGGAAAATTAACCAAAGAAGAATGGAACAAGACTCATGCCTTTGAGGTCCCTCTGGCATTACTTCTAACAGGACATGTGTAAACACTGCTGTTCTGGACAAATTTCAAATGGAAAGCAGAGGTAATAAAGAAAACCAAAGCACAGTAGTGCAAGTTAGAAAAATTATTGTTTCCATCCCCTTTTAAAGATTGTAGAGCAGTACTGGTGCAACTGTTTTCCACCAAAAGCATTGCCTCTAAACAGACCACGTGCACAGCTCTACAGCCTCACCTAGAAATACATGGGCGTTTCAATGGTTGGGCTTTTTTGGAGAATCCAGGTTAGTGATGTATTTCAGTGTGATTGTTTTAGTTTATAATTTCCATTTCAACTGAGGCCCTTTTAAGTAGCAAACAGGGCCGCTTTACTGAATTCTTACTTCTCAGTGCTTAACATTCCTTTACAGACAAAGAGCACTTAATAACTGCTCAAGCAAAGCACTGAATTGATAAAAAAGGACTATTGTAATCATCCCTTCCACAGTAGCCATTACAGTGACATATTTATATTGTAAGACATGGTGGGATACAGCTTCCTGTACACTCAGCTCTGCAAAGCAGGAGGGGAAGGTGGTCTGGAAAGCAGCAAGACAACACTGAACATGTGAAATGTCTCTTTATGCATTCCCGTGGTAACGCACCCGTCTGAGACAACACTGCTGCCATTGTACAACATGAAAAAATGATGTCCATTTCCATCAAAGAACAGCAAAAAAGGGAGATTTTTATTGTGGTTAGCCTGAGTTCAAAGCTTGGGGTAACACACTCACGGATGAACAGAATAAACACTTACACTTAGGCTTACTGTATACAGCTTAACGAACACATATGAAGATCATATAAATAATTCACATTACTCAAGAGGTGGTGAGTTGAACAAGTCCCTTCTGGTTAAACTTATTTAAAGATAAGGTGAAGTTAAGTGAGTGATGGCACAGTTACAGAGGCCACAGTCCAAGGGGAATTTGGACAGTCTAAGTTACACTACCAGAGTGATTTGTGCAGAATTATGTCAACTTACAGATCTTTAGACCTTATGGGAAAAGGAAATGTCTGATCTCTAAAAGAAGTGATACAAGATGAGTATTTTACAAAGTACAATTATGCTTTACTCAATAAACTATTTCTGTGAAATAAAACTGGACATCAGCAAAGCATAAATGGAAACATTACAGTACAGCTGGAGAACCAGTTCAGTGGCGACGAGGAAACTCTCTAATGCTACACACTTGAAACAAAAAGCCACCCTAAAAATGATATAATCCTTTTCAGTCAAGTGCTATCAAGTCTTTCTTCTGTAGTACCTTACAAATGTGTAATGGATCTATCCTGTATCTGCCTAGTATAATAGTTTAAGCATTTAGTTGAAACTGTAAATGTAGAAGGTATTTCTAGAGTCATTACTCTATGACTGAAACTAGTGAGTCATTATTTTTGGCTGACTATTAGCCACAACCAGCAAATTCATGAATAAATCTATCATGGAGATTTTGGTTCTGATATAGAAATAATATCAACAAACTAGGTAGCATTTCATCTGTTAATATTACAATAAGGCTGGAAATTATTCCTGTTGGAAGGTTAGCATTATAATGACAATCTGTCTCTCTTTTATTATATAAGGATATTATACATACATTTTGCTTGATACCTACAAGCAGTATCCTGAGCCCCAAATTCAGTGTTGCAACATTACTGAAGGTTCTATAATTTAGAAGCAATAAAATTCAATCAGCTTTTCTCAATAAAATTTACAAAGCAAAAGAATTTCCCTTTCAG
>VZTI01000187.1:660608-753108 GCA_013397865.1 Struthidea cinerea | reverse complement strand
TATGGGTTGAGGTATTTTATTGTGGAGATCATGTAGACCCTTCGGTGTGTCATCACAACTGATAAAATTAGCCTGCCTTTCCCAAAACTTTGAGTAGGAGTTCAGGAATCTGGCTTTCAACTGTGTCCTATTTCCTCATTTCTAGATATAAGCCCTAAAGGACCAGAAGCATCATAAAATTCTCATCACTTCCCTCCTCTGCTGCTCCTTGTGTACACAAACTCAGGATTTGGAGCTAGCAGGAAGCTGCATCTACTATTATTGTGTCTGTGAAAAACCATGATAACATGGCTGCTGTAAGAGCAAAGTCTTAGAGAAGAACATTGATTTGAATTCTGTAAAACATAATCAGAAGGGACATTGGTACATCACTGAATGCCTCGAGGACGGCAGGGGCCCAAAGACTGCTAAGCAATGCACAGAAAGCAGAGTAAAGCCCATTAAGCTCCAGGTGAAGGAGTCAAACAAGGTCTCTAACAACTGCCTGACAACCACATTGGGCTCTTGCAATCAGATCAAAACCCGAGTATGCCAACCTCTGGAACAGAGCCCTTAATTCAGGGGATGAGTCAAAGTCCTGGCTCAGCCAGGGAACAGGGATCAGCAGATGATTGAGGGGGGGATGTAATATCTTCATGTTGTAAAAATATCATTTTTGGTGTAAAGTAGTATCATTTATGCCTGCAGGAAATTAACCTTGAACACATACTTCTTATAGTAGCTCACGTACTGTTTCCCAGTATTAATGTCATGTCTGGGTGAATAAAAAGGACTGCAACATCTTCAAAGCCTTAGCAAAGGTGAGAAACGAGACAAAACTCACACATTTTCATCGAGGCAGGTGACATAGGCAGCCTCTAAACTTATCCTCCTAGACTGGTGCAAGGCCATGGCAAAAAAAAAAAAGAAAGAAAAGAAAAGAAAAAAAGGTGAATTTTGGTAAATCATATGAAAGAGTTGTAAAGTCATATGGAAAAGGAAGTCTATAAGGGAAAAATACATCAGCATCTTGAGACACTTAGTGTATTAAGGAACTTGAGACAAATGATAATAAACAACTTAATGTAATTTGTTCCCAAAATTTAAGTGCAACTACCATTCAAATCCCTTATCCATAATAACAGGTACCATGACAGTGATTTGCAGTGATTTCTCAAATAAGTGCCATGTCCATCACAGAAACAGTCCTTGAGGACTTCATAAGGGTATTGATATTAACTTCCTTCAGCTGTGATTCTTGCCCTAAGGGCAAATAACATAATTGCACAGCAACACACATTTGGGCTCAGCTCGTGCTCGGTTTGTACAGTTCTGCACTTTCCTATTGTTTCATTGTACAAGATGTCATAACACCACTTTGATAACATGTCTGAGTATATCAAAGGCCAAGGGAATTCTGTTATGTAAACACATCATTTATTACTATATACAGCAATGATTACCTGACATCAAAGCTCATCTAGGAGCATGCTGTGTGACTGTGAGGAGGCCTCCCTGCTAAAAAGCCCTATCGATTGACCACGGTGTGGAGCAGAGACAGGGATGGGGAAGGGGGCTCCATCAATACCTTAACCACAGCAAGGAAAGAGTCTCCCATTCAACAGGACTTCAGTGTGGATCCTGGCCCCATCTCCTCCAAAACTGCAACAAAACCACAGACGTGGCTCTCTCGGGAGCCTTGGAAGACAGGGTCATAACTCAGCTCTGCCTTGCTTATTAGTACCAAAATTTAAGACTAGAGGATGTATCAGCCTGCAGTCACAGCTAAGGCAAGGATGGATCTCTCTGTCACAAAGTCCACCAGCTCTACCTAGGCAGAGAATTACAGGACTTGGAGAAGAAATAAGATCATAGAATCATGGAATGTTAAAGGGTTAGAATGGACCTTAAATCTCATCTAGTCCCAATCCCCCCACCTCCCACTACAGCAGGTTGCTCAAGGCCTTGTCCAGCCAGGCCTTGAACACTGCCAGGGTTGGGACATCCCCGTAAAAGCTTTCTCACCATACAGGAAACTGAATTGAAAACAGTGGCCCAAAGACCACACAGAATAACCAAAGTTACCACAGGAGTACCAAAAAGGGCTACTCTGGAGATTTAAGGGGTGGACAGTAAAGAGCATCGTTGTGCATTTGAAAAGTTAAGATACTTTTCTGTGTTATCAGATTCAAGTTCATTATCTTGACAGAGAGGAGATATGAAACAAGTGATCTGCATTGGCCTAAAGTATTGATAGATGTACCCAGGCAACTGTACTCTAAAGAAAAATATATGCAAATATAAGAAGTTTCCCAGTGCATTTAAGTGGTATCTCAAGCAGGTGCTAACCTGTACAGTTTGCATGTATGTAAGGATAGGCAGATTTGTCATTTCACCTTCGGCTCCACAGTAATTCTCTTCAGATCCAGGATTTCTCTTACAAGTCAGGAGAATAAACTCTCCTGCACCAACACAGTGAATTCTTCCATCCCTGCCTTTTGATTGTCCAACAGTTACAGGAACAGCTCCTGTTTCACCAGACATTATGCTCTAAACTGAAAATGTCACTCCACAAGGGCAGTTGGAGACACCATCACTTAAAGTGAAATAAATTTTTTAAAAATCTTTTGAAGACACAAAGAAAAGATGCTTCATTTCTGTAAAAAGAAAACACTGCAGAAAAAATTCCCACCCAAATATTTAAAAATAAACCAATTCTGATTAATAAAATTCACCTATAACCAAATATGCTATTATCAGAATGATGGCAAACTTGTGTAAGCAAAGCTAGAGCTGAACTGAAATGCATCCTGGAACAACTCTCAGTGTAATGAGAATTTTGAATTTGGGGCCTGGTAGGGTAAGAAGAAAATCCTACCCTGATAGGGTAAGAAACGAGGAAGGCTCCAATATATGGGAAAAATATGTTCAGACTGTGGGCAGGAATGTTTTGCATGGGTTTCAAAGAGGGACAGTGGAAAAGAGAGTTAAGGGAGGGGAACAATAAAGGTAGCTCAAATGACAGTAATAAAGGAAATGGGTAAGAATTCTATCAAGAATAGAAAGCAAAATATGGTATCTGCTGGTGTGAAGCACAGAAACAGGGTTTGATGGAAATTTACTTAAAAGAAAAGGAGGGAGGAGCCAAATTTATAAAGATTCAAGGATAGGACGGAGAGCGGCAGGATGGAGAAGCAGCATTATTTGGTCCTGCTTGTGAGCAGAACAGGCAAGCCTTGACCAAGCATAAAGAGTGTCTTGGGAGATCTGTCTATTTTCTTCCGTGGCTTTTTGCATTGTGTGCTCTTAGCTCAATATGTTTACCGGCTATTAGTGCATTCTTTCTGTATTATTCTTAATTTCTGAAAGGAACTGGTGTTGGTTTTTGGGAGCCACAACCGTAAGAAAGCATGAAATCTATATAGAAAGCAATAGCAAGGATCTCCAGAAACTCACTACTTCATGGCCTTCCTCTTCAAGAGGAAGAAAACTCAGACAAACAAATTCTCCTCAGCTCAGCTGTAATTTCTTCCAAACGCATCCTTGATGACTTCCACTCTCTCATTTCTTTAGGCAGTGTGCAGAGACTGTCTTCATTGAGAATCTCTTCCCTTCTGCATTCAGCAATCCTCCAGTAAGATTACTAATATATAAGACCTATGGGTCAGCTCAATAATGACATATCGCTGCTCAAAATACAGAAAAATTACAGTTTTCATAAAAGGACAAATTTCAGATGTCCCAGAACAAGACCTTCCAAGAGGGATAAATTCTATTATTAGACTGTGAGCTGGGATATAGACATTTTCACCAATATTTAAGACCTGGCATCAGTCACCACATACAATCTGGATAAGACTCTGGCAGAAGGGTAAATATGGCAATCTGTAACCTTTCCCTTTCTTGCCACAGTAAGCTCATTCCTCTCAAGTAAAGGCAGGAATTGCAATAGATTTTGAGACAGTATCTTTAAAGTATTAACATTTTTCTTTATAATGGGCCGAGTGTTCTAAAAAGAAGGCAAGGAAAATAAGGTAGAAGCAAAAGAGTATTGAGACAAAAGGGAGGAGAATACATGTTTCTTAGATATATATCTATAGTAAGGTAATTTATGACACATGCAGAGATTGTAGAAGCTACCAGTATTTAATAAGAATTGTGGCCTCTCAGTAAAGAAAAAAAAAAAAAAAACAAACAAACAAAGCAAACCCCAAATAACAACAAAGCTGTTTAGGAAGATTCTGGAAGTCAAGGTACTCACCTAGCAGCAGGAAAAAGAGAGAAAAGAATCCTTAGCAAGGTACTAAAAATTTGTAGAGGATGGGGGCAGAGAGAAATTTTGCAACGTAGTTATTTGGTATATATAAAGTTCTCACACAACTTGTAGACATTGATGCCTTGACTTTTTTTCCCAGTAGATGCCAGTTTAGTCAATCAACAACTGGCTTATCTGAAGTCACTCATTCCAATGTGCCATAACAATGACAGCGAGATGTCCAGTATAATTAAATATCTCATCTAAATTACACCATGAGGAAGAAAAGAGAGGGTAAGACACACCCTGAGTGATCCACCAAGAAAATACATAAGCTGGTTAGTATTTTCTTAATGCGGAGGAGAGTACTCGTTGTAATTAAACATGAGATGCGTCGTTAGAGAGGATGAATGGAATTTATGCAATTGAACAATATGAGAAGAAATATTCTTCTAGAATTAGGAAGTCCTATTTTCACTCTTGATTTAAATAATGTGCTAACTGGCATCCATTACTGCTGCTCAAATATGAGGTTTATGACTATTCACATGCTGCAGGTTATGGAAACTTAAGTTCAGCTGGACATTTTTGGACAGGCAGTAGGCAATGAGCTATAAATGCATATTCTTTGCAAGGACAGAAATATCCAAACAAACTGTGCTGGCACGAAAGATACACAGTATTATGATGTTTTAAATATGCTAATATGCATGTATAGTGTTACACTCAGTTGTAAGGGAATTTATTGGACTCAGCTTCTTAATGACTATAATCTACAGTCAGAGTGAATCAGTCTGAATGCATCCCATACAAGTGTTTGGGAACTTCTGTTGACATCTCAGCTGCACAGATCGCAGCATGTGGCCCTGCATGTTTATTTCCTGAGTGACCCATCAATTGATTCATCAGCTTCCTGGAGCACCCTTACATTTCCAGGGAAGCTGTCCTACCGCTGCAGGATGGGATGTTGGAGCACAAGAGTGCTGCTGGCCGTTTAGCAAAGAGTGATAATCACAAATGCCACGGAATGTTCAAGATGGACTAAACCAAATAAAGAACAACCTGACTATCTGAATGTATTCTTGCCAGCAATCTCCCACCACTCTAAGACAGAAAATATTCTGTGTCCTCTTTGGCAAATAAGCTTGTGTGAGCTGCAAAATTAACATTGTACAAAATAATAGAGAAAACACAGAAAAGCCATTGGGCCCGAAACACAGAATTCAGCAGGAGTTTCCCTCAGATAGCAACACACTTGAATCATGCCTTATAAAAGTGAATTTTTATTAGACTAATTATCTCAAGACCTTGAAAAGATGTAGAGCAGTCTTTGCTATTTCTTTTTCATTTTACTGGAAGTAGTAAATGAGAAACATTTCCTGCACAGTTTTTGAATGTGTTTGTGCTTTGAGCTCAAAAAGGATATGCTGCAAGGTAACCAGGGCCTTCTATAAGTTATTGACCTTTTGGGAGCAAAAGTTAAGAGGAAGAAAAGAATCAGAGAAAGAGAGACAGAGGGACAGCAACTGGTGCACAGCTCTGTCATTAACATAGATGGTGGCCAAGGAAAGCATCCCATGCAATTAACAATACACAGCTGTGGTCACACTGAGTCTCTCTCTGTGCAGGAGCAGAAGTTTATACAGCTGCTACCAGCTACTCTGGAGTCACAAATGCAAACACATGATTGCATTATGTTTACAAATTTCCTGCAGAACCTTCTGCAATCGTATGGATTATATTACATTCACTCAGAGCCTGATGACAAATTACTGTAGATTAATCTCTTCTTAAAAATACGTGGAGCTTTAAATAAAGTGTACATAAAACAAGCCGCTAGTTGTTTTTCACTGTTAATAATGATTCCTCTTAAAATCCAAAGTTTAGAAGTGTTACGGGGCATGCTACTGGGCTTTCATTCATTAGACTAATAAAACTCCATAAAGTTGACTGTCGCTGCCAGAGGGTATTGCTCCTTTCTGACAGGTACAGTGACAGGCACAAATTTTCTGTCTCTGAATAGTATTATAGACACTATCAACTGAGACAAAGAGAGCAAAATGTATGACAATCGTTCAGTCTCACAGCGAAGAGATTTGTAGCTCTCTGCTAAGTATGCTTCCCAACAAACAGACTATGTTGTCCTAGGGCTACATGGAGGAGTTATATTTTCTTTGAAAATTCAAGGGCATTTGGTTTGTTTTCGCTCTACTTGAATGATTGTTTTGTTTTGTCGGTTACAGCTAAACAGGTGTGAGGTCCGGGCTTTTTATTTTTGCCAGCAAAATAACTATTAACTGACCATTTTTTCTAAACACTAACAATATAATTTGCAGTAAATATTTTAAATAAACATTTTTCTCAGGTCAGTTTTCAAAAATCCAATAAATAATATGCAGAAATGAATGAAACTCCCTCTCCTTCACTCAGTACTGGTATTTCTAAAATGCCTTTCCCAGTGATAAAACAGAAAAACCTTGGGAACAGTCCAGTGAGAACAGGAAAATCTCCTTTTTCCTCTGAAGTTTAATCTGTGGCTTCTGAGCCAGAACACCCCTTTAGATGTCCCAACAAAGAAAAACAAGAGAACACATTTTGTTAAAGATGTGGATTGTTCAGGGCAGATGATGGTTTTAGGACTCTGCAAGCATATTTCCCAGGCCTTGGACCATTTCTTGCATTACTCCTAAGACTATTTCACCTCTTGAAGACCCCATGGCAGCTAATCTGGGGTCTTCTAGCTGATGACTGTAAATACCACATGGACTTCTGAAAGAGGATGAAGTTCTTGACCCCAGCCTGTTATAGTCCTTTACTACAGGGAACTTTGCAAGTCAGAACCCTGGGCTGGATCCAGGAATGAATAAAAGGATGGTAAGCTGAGGCCAGTCTCCCCTTGCTGTGTCCCACTGAGGAAACAGATCACTGTAAGGGCAGGACTTTTTCGTACTGCCTTTGTTTAGAGGCATGTAGACTGAAATCCAGTAGTCCAACAAAGAGAGAAGGTGCATGGGCTGCTTACAGGAGATCACCCTGGCTGGGTGGATACATGCTCTGTCTGGCAAAGGAGTGGAACATTTTAAATCACTGTTTTTATTTGAAGAGATCACTATCAGCAGTGTGTTCATGAGAACTCCCTTAGTGAGCCAGATCCAACATTATTCTATCTTGGTATCTGGTTTCCAAAACAGTATTCAGGCAGATGCCTAAAAAAGTTTCAGAACTGGACAAATGTATATGATATTTTCTCATGGTAGTCTTCAAACATCCAACTATTTTCAACTTAGAGGACTTTGTTAGGCTGTTGTGGTGATGTTATTTGTAACCCACAATAGATTTTTCTTCCACGTGTCTTTCAAGACTTGCTTTAAGCCCACATAAGCTTTTAGCATCCATGGCATCCTCCAACAAAGAATTCCATAGTTTAACTAAATATTGATGCTACTACACTGTTTTGCTTCTCATTTACCTGTCTCTAGCCTTGTTTGATGCCTCCAGCTCTTCTGTAAAAAAGATGGAGGTTAATTTCTCCCAAGCATGTCTTTCCAACTCTTACTTTATTCTTGAGATTTGAGTAATGGAAATTCATACAGTATTCAATACCTTTATGCTGCAGTGAGACTCAAATGACAAAAACTATCACAATTAGAGGGCAGAAATCCATAGAGCTGGAAATTCATCATTTCCTCTGTGAGCAGACTTCAATCCTCTCTGATTAAATCTAAATTGCAATAACTCTGCAAACATCAAGGTTGTCCCAGCAGCTGACACCCTTTCCAGAAAAGAATTCTTCAGCCCACTGGTCTACTGAGATGCACCCTTTTAACTTTCAACACTGATCTCTAAGGTCAGTTCTAGATTATCCTGTTGTTGCAGAAACTGAGTTCACTTATAATTCACTTTCCCTAAAATTATCCTCAAGCCTTCCAAAAGCTCCCATTCTTTGGTTCAATTCATTGCTATTGGCACTAGAGCTGGGTTTGTCAGTAACTGTATCATGGTTTAGTGCCAGCAGCTCCATTTATTACCCAGGCATAATAAAAAATTTTGTCAATTTTTTTTTTCACTGTTTTCATTGTATTTAGCTTTCAGTATCATCATGTAATTTGAGATTCCAGGCTGGGAATTGGAATTCTACTAGGCAATGGCTGCTGTTAGTAACATTCAGGGATTTCCCAAGTCTACTACATTCAAAAAGGAACCACAAAATGGAACCACCAATGTTAAGGGAGAATATAAACTCCATGGTCTTGCTACTAAATTTCCAACATTTTTTAACAAAACAATGAGCTAATTGGGAAAACACTGAGTGGTGCAATTAACCAAATAAATACAAGAGTCAAATGACAATGGATTCTTTACAGGATCAAAGAAAGAAAAAAGTATAGATGCATTTAAAAGCTTGACTATTAAAATACATTTTTTGATAGCCATGACCAAGATATAGTACTAAGCAATGTTGCTACATTTAACCTCATTGAAACCATTAAAAAAGCCAAATAATTTGTAAAAATGCAAGCAAAGATTAGCTCTTCTATGTGACATTCACTTACAAGATACTAGACATCAGTAGTAAATGAAAATATTAAAATCCCCTAAGAGCAGCACAAATGAGAAAGAAATTACGCACACCAGTGCAATGGGTGGGTTCCCTCACACCAAAGAAGCTCCTGGGAATCTCAGGAGAGCACATCTCTCTTGCACATGCAGACACAGATGCCTTCCTTCTCCCTTTCTGGGTGCTCAGGGACAGGTTCCTCTCCTTCCCACCGCGTGTTCTTCACACACACTGAGTTTTACACTGCAGTTTGCTCACACCAGCCAACTAATAGTGCTGGGAGGTACGGTTTCACTAAATTTTAATACATTTCCTGAGAAGCAGGTGTCCATATTATGAAAAGAAACTTCAGGTGGTTATAGAAAAGAACGATCACTCAAGGAAGATTACAGTTCTGCACATCCATTCGGGTAGTCAAAACAGCCCAGAAAAATTTTAATGGAAACCTCCCTAACCTTGCTAAACACTTGTGTTATATGACCAGAGAACATTTAATTTGAATCTTTGTAGTGCTGGTTCTTCTGCTGAAGGCAAGTTCTTAAGCACTAGCATTCCCAAAAAATACCTCAGTGACTCAGAAAAAAAATCAAAATAAACAAGAGGTACCTTGTTGTAAACAGTTAGGGCCATTAAATGGACTAGGTGATCCATCTCTTGGGATAGAATGGTCCATGAGGTGAGATGCCAGCTCCCCAGTCTGGCCCCATTTGAATTCTGAGGCAGCAGAGGCTGTCGCTGTTAATGCACCACCAACCTCCTGCTATGTTTTTAATTCAACAGACCCAAGAATTCACAAACCTATATGGATGTTATCTCCAGATTCTATTCGTGTTACTCAGAAAATCTTTTCTAATAAACAACATACACCAGCAGCCTTGCAAAAAGCACATCAGGCTCTTTTGCAGAGCACCAATAAATGAGCTTGTGTGGAGGAGAGAACTGTGTCATGTTTGTGAATAAAGCAATTTCTTTCTTTTCTTTAGTGTCTGTGTTGGAAAGAACCACTGTGCTGATACAGTAGTTGAATTTCAATTTTAAATAAGGTGAATATTAACCTCAGCCTTAATATGTAAGGACTGCATCTGATAAAACAATTCTTTTTCCTTATGAATCACACGTAAAATACTCATTCTGAGTCACAAGGGAGTGTGCACTGCCCACATTCATATTCGTGAATCATGTTCTCATCTTCTAGTTTCAGTCAATGCTTTGTGATCTACCTCCCTCTCTAAGTGCCAAACTAATGAAGACCACTAAGGGAATTATTATGCTTTTTTCCTTCTTTTTTTTTCTTTTTAACAAGATTTCTAGTGTGTTCAGCAGTTACTATCTTTCTTGGAAAAAATGATAGGTCATTCAGCCCACCAAGTTTGTGTTCTGGATGGACAGAAGCCTTGTATGCGTTCATATTTTTTCTTGTGCCTTCCAGCCCAGCCTTCTGCTCTCAGTACCCTTGGGAGTCTTTGTGTGCAGTTGTCAAAAAAGCCAGCACATTCCCATGTGTTGTCCTTTGATGAAGTGGGTGATGGTGACTGATTGAACTGCCTTGTTGAGCATCCTTCCACTAGTGCTGCACCTACTGAATGCCTCTCAACTGCGCAGGAAACACACTATATGTGTATATATATATATATATATATATATATATCTCACTGCATTCTTTCTCGGTCAGTACTGCAGTGAAATTATTTGCATTGTTTTCTCAGGGACTACATGAAAGAAATTTTACTTCTCAGCATGCTGCTGTCCATCACTACATATATGGCCATGACGAAAAGGACTCAGGAGATGAGGGGAGGAATTACATAAGAACCAAATAGAATAATTCCTCAAAAATGGTGACTCAATTTCAATTTATGTCAAGATTTTTGGATCGTGATCTGAGTCTTTTTTTTGAGATTTAGTCACTGGTTTTAGGCTTCATAGCACTGGTCATGGTACCTTCCACTCTCTTTTCCACAGTGCCTGTTCCATATGATCAGATGAATTGGTTTTTCCACCAATCTTCTATACTACTTGTTCATATTTTTAAAAATTTGTGTTTATTCAGTTGGCCTTGATCTAAATAGTTTTCTCACCTATCTTTAACCCACTTGCCACAGACTTTTCCCCTCCCCCTTCAAGGAAAAAGGATTTTACAGTGGGTTTTTTTATTAAAAAAAGGTATTTGTGCCATTTGGAAATTTAGGTGATAAGACAAAGCCCTAGAAAATAAACCAGGATAGATGGCTCCTATTTTCTTTTTTCATTTCTCTTGATTTCCCATCTTTATTTTTGAGGACATCTAAGAGAAAACACAGCAGGAGATTTTCTTATAACAGATTTTCTGCTCTGATATATTAAAATGAATTCAAGTAAAATATTTTTGTCCCTCTCCAAGATACTTTAGAATTACCAGAGACAGAGAGAAAAAAAGAAAAAGAGACAGGGAAAGTTCACCTGTGTGCATGTTCAGATCCTTGTCTTTCTCTAACCCTACCTCAGTACTGCATTTCTCTTTGCTCACTAAGAGAAAAACTCAGCCAAAAAAGGACTGGGGCATATTGCCTTACTATAGTAGTCCAGAATTTATATATATATATTTTTATAATGTATCAGGAGGAATAATTGATGAGGACAGAAGTCAATGACATTGCAGGCTTTCTACCTGAGAAGGAATACAAAGGCTATTAATATTCCTGTATTTCATAGTAAAACACAGAACGATTAAAATAACTTCTAGCAGTCCAGATGTTCTAGTTTGTTATCCAATTTTAGGAAGCTTTTTTTCTGGTTCCTTACATGCCTTCCTCCATAATCTCTGCCAAGACCTAATAGTCTAAAGGGCATTGGATAGCTGCTCAAAGCACATACAGGCAGAGGGATTGGTTACCTTTGTAACATTTGGCATGGCACTTTCTCCAGATCATGTTTCCAAACATGATTTCCATTTGGCAGCTCACTCATGTATTTTGCTTACATGTACTTGTTCACAACAGGAAGTTTAAGGATACCTTTAAGGCTCTCTCCGAGGCTTTAGGCTTATGTCTTCATACCAAGTTACAATGGTTTAACTAAAGGTCAGACCTGAAACCACTTCAAGTAGGAAATGGGTGATGTACTTATTCCACTTGAACAAGGACTATTTGGGCTCAGACCAAGTAAATTAGGAACAGGTTTAAATTAAGGGGAAACAAGCTGTTTTTAAAAGGCAATAAGTATGTCTCTGGTGATTTAAGTGTAACAAAAATCTGTGCAAATCCATGTGCAATCCATAAATAAAAGCTCAAATGGCCTGAGAGAATCCTTCTCACCACAGCCTATTTATGCACAAGCATGACTTTTTAAGCTGCTGAACCATGCCTCTATCCCAAAAAAAAAGATGATTTGCCCAATATACCTTGCTGATGACTGCTGCCTACAGGCTGCCAGTATTGCATCATTTTTATCTCATTGTGCAGTGCTCCAAGACTGTTAATGATGCCATACCAGGTTGCTGTCTAAAATTACAGTATCTCATATATTGACTTATTAGCCAACAGATCTTAAATAATTATTCTGAACTCCTGACCACGTAGCAGATTAAACTGATGAAGACATGAAATACATGATTTTGAGGTGTCTTGAAGGGGTGCTCAGAAGTGACGTGCATGTGTTGGGCTGGGAGGCAGTCAAAATGAAGTCCAATTTACATGTTGCAAAAAGGGATTGGATGTGTAATGAGATCTGATATCTCCATTGGTATAGGGTAGTCATGGCTTTTAATAGATTATCCTAGCGTCCATATAGATATTTACAAAGACATTGATTTCCCACGTTTTTGTCCCACTGCTCCATCCTAGTCCCTAATGCTGATGGGCAGAATGAGAAGCCAACCCTCATCAATGCAGCTGATATACAAATCAACAGCATGGCAAAAACACTTCTCCAGTGACTTTGAGGCCCTGGCCCTGCTGCAGAGCCTGACACAAACACATCTGACATCCCACTGCTCCTCGGATGGAATTGCTATAGCCACTTGCAATCTTGTGATACTCACTACCTTCTCCCAAGAAATATTAGAGGCTGGCTCATTTCTGACCATAAAGCTCAGTGTCTTGAAAACCTCAGCTCTTAAGTCTTGGAAATTGGGAGGGGGAAGGGCAAGTAAGGGAAAAGAAAGCTACCTGAACATTCTGATGCAGAAAAAATACTCAGTTTGCAATCAAATGCCCTGTTTTGAAAACAACTCCACATTTAACATGGATATTACCAGCATAACACCAGGATCATATTTCTAAAATTTTGCAAGACCTGCATTCCTGTGATTTTGCCATTTTTAGCCAACACAGTCATGAATTAGGCTATTTTTCCCCTACCCATATTGACCATGATGCTGCATGGGAAACCAAGAGTGATTTCACATAATAGCAGTTTTTGTTTTGCAAACTTCATACATAAGAGAACAAGCAGATTTTTTTTTCTAAAGGTTATTATTCTGCTTTAGGAAAAAACCCTGTAAAGAATAGAAAAATAAAATATACCATAAAATACATGGCAACAAAAAAATTAAGAATAGCAATGTTTCTGTGATGTTGAATTTTTCCTTTTATTTGCCACTCTGCCTGGCAGTAAATACTGTAGGGATAGGGAAAAAATGCACATTGACAAAGCAACAAAAACTATATAACTATATATAGTTTACTATTTAATCAGCTTCAAACAAAAAAAAAAGAGCAAAGCCAGATACTTCTTTTTAGAAGCTGCTGATTTCACATAAAATGGAGAAAAAAAATATCATTAGAAGTACAATGATCATTAGAAGATAACGAATGTGTTCTGCAGCTTTCATAGAAAGACCCAAAGTACCTTTTCATTCCACATTCTATATCACAGCTCCTCTCCAGACTTAGCTGAGAATATCCCCAAGTCTAATGGGTTAAATGCTTATTATACCACTGTCTTATTTGTAACATAAGGCACCTACTACAAGCCTACTCTTCATGCAAAATTGCCAATTTATAGCAATATTCCTTGTTTAGAAAACAAGGCTATCCAAACACTATAATTACAATATGCACCAGCAGGCATAACCCTGCATTAATGCACAGACTCCAGATACATTCGTCAAATAGAGTTTTTTTTTCTTTGCCTTCTTCTCAGGGTACTTTTAAGTTCAGGGACAGAGAACATGTCTTCATTAGAAACATTAACATTCACAGGCTGTAGTAAATTTTGACAGTGAAAAGGTCTCTGTAACCTTTAGTTGTGCAGAAATTTACTTCCCAAGAAAATTACAGCTGGCACTGTCTTAATTAATGCTAGCTTTCTTTTCTGAAAATTGTGGGCTTGTCAGTAAAAAAGGCAGAAAAACCTGAGTTTAAAAGACTGGACACAAAAGACGCCTAGAAATAAAGCCCTGCAAAATTTCATAATATTGCTCTGTTTTTGTTCTACAGTAAGGAGATGAAAAGATCTAATTTGATTTTGCCAAATGGAGCAACATATATGTAATATAGAAATGATTTGCATTCTCTCTTTTGTCTTTGAGGTTTATCATGTAAAGAGCGCTTTTTAAGCCGTTCAGTTTTAAAAGCAATAGGTCAAATAAAATCTATATCTGCAGGGGGAGGGGAATAAGGTATGACTTCGTTATTTTTTTTAGCATTGCTTTAAATGCTCCTAGTAAATCATAGCTAACGGTAAGAAATGCAGCAGTGTTGTTCATATGATTTTTAATCTCATGACATCTTTTTTTTCCTCATTTCTAGAATTATTTTGGCATTACTGTACAAATTTTGTTCTTAATATTCACCTTCTGCATGTCTCAGGGTTCTATTTTGATGGTATAGATACTTTTTCTTTGATCTATGTAAAGATCATTTATTTGCTGACTGAATTTTTGATCATCATGCAGGGTCTTTTAATTGCTTGACAAGGAGTTAAATATATACCCTAGCTCTGAACAGCACAGAGGTTGTATTACACACAGGTTGCATTATTGCTAAAAGCAAATAGATTTTTTTTCCTTCCTTTTTTCCTTAAATATAGAATGAGCAATAACATGCTTCTACATTATTTGTCACCAGAATCTCCTGGATATTGCTTATGCACTTCCTCGTACACTCTTTCAGAAGAGATTTACAACATTTTGTGTTTGGAATTACTGTGCAGTTCCCAGCTCTATCACTGGAAGCAATAAAGCTCCAGTTCCACATAAGATTCTTGCATACCAGGACATGACACCACTTTGGCACCACGTGAAGCACCAATACTGCATGTCAGCTGTTCAAAACATTTTATGCAAGTTCCTACGAGCACTTTAAATTAAGGTGCCCTGTATAAATGGTTTATTCATGTTTATGAAATGATTAGTTGGTGCCACTACATCCTTTAATAACTTATTGTAAGGCATGTTATAAAATGCATCATCAATAAATGCTTAAAACGCTGCCACAGCAAGGTGATAAGCTGTTACAACAATATTTTAAGATGTAAGTATTGTTCAAATAGTTTGTCTGCTGTTTCAATGCATACTCCCAAGTTTTTTTATAAGCACGTTATTGAATGCTGTATAAATAATAAAATATTTATACAGATCACCTTAATTTAAAGTGTTACTGTGTTTCCATAACTTCAATGTAGATGCCACATAGCCTGAACATGCTCAAAGGTACAGAAAGGCATCAGAAGTGAAACATCCCTATCTGAGATGCAAATCTCTGTATTATCACCCTGAGACAGAGAAAAATCACAGCATTCCCCAGACACAGGATTTGTATTTTCAAGGCTTGAACCATTAACCATTTAAAGAATTGTCATCAATAAGGGAAAAAAAAAACCAAAAAGCAGGCACCTGAAGTCCTGAAAAAATGTCACACCCAAAATGTTTTGGCTGTGTATAGCACTCGGCAATGTTACTGAAATAATAAAATCCCAGTGTGGCCTATGGAGCCCATATGGGGGAATATAGGACAAAGGCCTCTCTCTGCCACTTTCCATACTGGAAAACAAACAAAATAACATTATGGACAAATGTAATAAAATTTCATAAAGCAGACACTGATTGGGACATGAGCTTATGCATTTATCTGCTTCTCAGCTTAGCCACAATGAGCAGGAAGACTTAAGTGATGCTCCAAAAGGGAACGTAACCTGTGGAAGAGAAAGCCAAATTCATTGCTTAAAAGCAGTGCACTAACTGCAAGTGCATAACAAGGGGATCTCAGGACATACTTACATAAGAGATTAGTTAAATATCCTTTGCTCATTCTCCAATCCATTGAACTACTTACAGAAGGGAGGAGAGTACAGAAGAGCAATATTCTCAATATTGGCTCAAACATTAGGATCGCTCCTTTCTGTGAGATCCCCTGGTGACCCTGGATCACTTAGTTACGGACAGACTGAGATGGGCCTTTTTTCCAGCTTGTGGAAAGGCAACCACGTGGATACTCAATATGGTTAAGGAGACACAGCCAAAGCAAAAGCCTGTCCTTGAAGGAAGAAAGGGCAAAGGAAAAGTCTGCCCTTGAAGGATTAAAGGCCAAAGGGCAGCCTGTTGTGGGACATGGAACTTCTCCCCGTGTAAGGGCACAGCCTGGGTCATTAGGTCACACTTGCTCACCTTGCAGCTAAAAGCCTCTGAGGGGGCAGTGGTCAGAGCTTGGCACACACACGTTTCATGAGGAGATCTGGTGAGCAGCACCATTACAGTGTGGCTGGCAAGTGGTTCTGAGCCCAGGCAGCTCCTGTGAGGGGGCTCATGCAAACACTGCTCGGCCCTTTCAGCTGTCCCAGCTGCCCACTGACAATACTGCAGCCCTGACCTGCCTCCTCCAGTCATAACCACAGGGTGCTGAGCCCTGCCACCCTCAGCCATGCCCCTCAGAATGTGCCTTGTTTTGGGCTCTGTGGATGAGTTCAAGGACAGGTTTAGCTCCTAAAGGAATCAAAATAAAAGGCTTAGTACTGATGTTCTCTTTCTTCCTTTCCACAACAGTTGTTTCTCTTTGGACATGACTGATCATAAACTTATTAAACCACTGAATATTCATCTTTTAACACATTGGAGCACATAAAGGAACTCTTAGCAATTAGCATTCCTGAACTCGTATTCTGCAAATTTATTTCCTCAAATATTTTTTTACATGATTTATTAAAAAATAAAGCCAAACACTTGGTTCTTAGATCCTGACCCTCTAACCACTCACATATGTGGTGTGCATGCAAAAACCCATCTCTTGCATGGGTTCTTTGAGAATTTGTAGTCTCAATTTTTGGTTTATATTATATAAGTGTTTCTAGGTTTTTCAGGGCTGTCAGTATGATTTTTCAGTTTTTCTTGTCAATTTCCAAGTACTACAGAGACATCTCTTCTATTTTTTTTTATTTAATAAATTATAACAAAACTTTTTTTCAGATATTTCCCAAAATTCTTGTGCAATTAGTTCTTATTTAATTCTAATAAATGCATAAAATTACTTAGATGGGCATTCATATGTGAATATTTGTATATAGATTGATATATAAATTTAGCCATATGTTAGTTTAAGATTTGTTACTTTGCAGATTTTATTGAATGGCTTCTTTGAAATTTAGTGACCTATCGAGTTACTCCCATGGACTATTTGTGCCTCACACAGGTATGACTTTCCTTCACACATTGCTGCAACCTGGCAGTGTGGACCCTTCTGTTCCACTCCCTGTGGGCAGGGCACAGCAGTGGGTGGGTTTGCTCGGCAGGCAGGATCCTGACACAGAGGGAACACCCTTCTGGTCTGTGTCCTGTAAAATGAGAAAACCAGCACCCATCTTCAGGCTCACGTTTAGCCATTGGCTGAGGCATGTCAGATGCTCGCTTTCTCTAAAGTAAAAAGAGTTTACTTATTAGCTTGTACTGTTCTTCTATTAGAAGCTCTGAGAGACAACAGCTGTGGTTTTGCTACCAGCACCCCCTGCCCATTTGGCAGATGTTTCTAGCCATTTTCTAGCCATTCTGACACAAACTTAGGAGGTTTTTTTTAATTTTTCCAGTGGACTTCAGGTGAACTGAGTGCCTGTCAAATGTCTTCCTTTCCCTCTGACTTTATTTAAAAATAATACCAAAATAGATATAGGATATTTACTTATTCCTTTGTTTATAAAGCATGGAATCTTAGTGCCTTACATATTTACCTGTTAAGTTGTTATACATCTACTTGGAAAAAACCATGAGTGGATTTTCAGACACTGTCATCTCCCAACATGCATCACTAACACTTCATTTTATTCTTTTGTGTGTGAGAGACTTGAAAATACTTATCTCTGCCTTTCAAGGAAATCATAAATTTCTGGTGTGCATGCGCACTCTACAACATCTTCTTGTTAAGCAGAGAGGGCCCTCAGGGCACAGCAGCATGGTGTGGTATTTTTGCCTTTTGTTAACATGTGACACTTGTATTTGCCCCAAGATAATGTACAAATATGGTTTAGGTTTTCCTAATGAAAATCATGATGTCTCATCTTGCCCTTCTAATACTAAATTTAGTCTCCTGGCCTCCCCCTCCATGCACACCCCTCCCTCCCTCCTCACTCTTGGTGAGTCTGACGTTCAATTTGGAGACTAATGTCAGCAAGAAATCCATATGAACTTCTGATAGTAGTAGGCATATCCCTTTGAATTTATTTTTAGGTTTCAATGGAATGAAGTGATATTTTCTTCCTTCAGTCATTACCTTCATTTTCTACCTTTCCAAAGTTTACAAAGGAGAAATTTACGCTTCACCTTACTGAAAATATTTTTGTCTTCAAATTGAATGTACACTGGTATGTACCATGACATTTGTAAGATTTGTTTTACAGCTCTACAAAGGAGATTTTTTTGCAACAGAAGGATAAAAAAAGAAGTTTACATTTGGAGCATGGCAAAGCTCAAACCACGGATACTATGATACTATACTATTTAGAATTTCCAGAGCAATCTCTTGGCCTGTTTCTAAATAAATATCCAATTCCTTCAAATTGAATATTTTCCTTCAAAACCAGTTTACCATTTTGGTGTTTAAGATAACCTAATCCATAACCTAACTAAAAATAATTCCACTTTGAGAGACCCATTCAGCACATTTCTTTTAACATTTCTGAGCTAGTACCAGTCCAAGATGGAAACTAGTCATGCTTGGCCTAAGTGGCCATGATTTTGGTGCCTTCAATCCAACATTTAAACGCCAGTTGTTCACCACAGCCCTGAAACTCTACAAAGGATGACACAAACCTGCCCCTGTTCTGGAAATCTCAACCCAAATTTCCAAGAATGACTGTTTCCCTGTTGGGGTCATGTGTGCAGTCAGCAGCCTCCAAATGCAATCCGCATGCACTGTCGCCTGCTGAGGTAAAGTTTGATCCTTCTGTTCTGCTGTGGGGATGGGGGTGCCAGTCATGAGAGCTGCTGGCCAACTCTTCCAAAAGCACCAAAAAAGAAACAATGCAATATCATAAGTACTTGTTGGGGATACAACTTGATTGTCTTGCTGCACCCTAATTACAGCAAACACAGAATTCATTAAGAACCTGGGTCTGTGCTCTATCTTCCTTCCAGAACATGTTGGATAAAGAACACAAAATCTCCATTCATCTAACTGTCAGTGTTATGCAGACCATGGAAGGGCTGTTTGCATAATGGACAAGAAAACTATGGAAAGCAGACATTCATTCTATAGGGGTCTTTTCCATCCTGCCTGCCTGCAGCCTGTCCGATTGGTTGCAAAGGTTCCTTTGAAACAAAACTTCTGCTTGGTCTTTCTCAATTGCAAATGTACAAAATTATCTTCTGAAGGAGACATAGAGAATCAGAATCTGAATCAGCACATTTTTATTAAACCTAACCTGTGCATTCACTGTCCAGAGCAGGGAGTAGACCGTGGGTGGTGACAGTTCCTTTAGTCCCATCTCTGATCTGCTGCACTCATCTTCTGGGGAAGATCTCTGTGGGCTTCTGTCCCCTGAATCCGTTCCCATGGCTCCCAATCTCCTTCCCCATCTCCAGTAGAGAGGAGCTGGTAGGCCTTAGCAAGAAGGAATACACCAACAATTATTATGTTCTGTA
The DNA here is from genome assembly GCA_013397865.1 of Struthidea cinerea. Lineage (NCBI taxonomy): Eukaryota > Metazoa > Chordata > Aves > Passeriformes > Corcoracidae > Struthidea > Struthidea cinerea. The sequence goes on along the minus strand of VZTI01000187.1, from coordinate 733,272 downwards.
TTAGAAGCAGGAGCATTAAAAAATATTTTCTCACACACGTATTATTTTTAAAGCACAACATGATTTTTAGACACTCTCATTATTTGTTTATTTTTAGCACATATCAAACCACAGCAGTTCTCCCTCCAGGCTATATTTGACAAAGTTACAGAGACTTTCCAGGCCACCTCAAAGCAGAGATTAATCCAAACAATTTAAACCTCTCACTGTTCCACAGGAGGATGGCATTCGATTGGATTATTTAGGGAGGACAAAATGTTTTTGTTGATGAGAGAGATGAAATCCTCAGAGAGGGAAATCAATCTTATGTAGAGACCCTGGAGCATTGATCTTGGTGTACATTGACAATTTCTGGTTGTTTAGCTATTTGGAATGACCGCACAAAATGAGCAAGTTGTTATAGTTTTAAGGTTTTGGTATTTATTGGCAACCCCACTGCTCATATGATTAATCACACATTCAGAGTGTGAGCTCAGTAGAAATTGACTGCAACACAGCAGAAACAAAGTTTTCAGTTATCATTGTGTAATAAATTGAAGCTATATCCCTAAGCTGATTTGTCTTCACGTTTCCAATTTGCCTTGTTAAAAGTGTTGTTTATACAGTAGTTAGCAAAACTGCAAGTAATTACACACAGAATTCATTCTAAGCGATTCTGTATATTTTTTTTACTCTTTATCGGTTTTCTATCTTCATTACCCAATATTTTGTTATACCTAAGCAGAAACCCCATTCAAGAAAAACAAAAAAAGAGTCAGGCCATGGAATGAGCACTTCCTTACATTGAGGACAGCATTTCCTGGATATAATGCTACAAGACAAGGCTTTCAGAACAAACTAATCCAAATGCAAGCATCCTTTAACAAACCACTTTTCTCTTTGTACTTGAACTCTCTGGTGCTTCCCAGTGAGAAGCAGAACAGAAAGACAAACAGTTTGGTTTACGTGTTATATTACATTTCCTGAAATATTATTTATTCAGAAGGAACATTCTTTCAAACACAGCTAGGGTTTTAGATACACATTTCACATTGTAGGAATATCTGTTTCTCTAACCAAAAAAAGAGATGCAAAAATAAGACCATAACTATAATTGGAAATTGGAGAGCAATGTGGGGAATAAAAAAAAAAAATCTAAGAGAATATATTTAAAATGAGGAGTGCCAGGTAGAGAAAAGAAGAGAGTCTATGGAGGAAGGAGGTGCTCTAGCGTTGGTGCAGTGGTAGAGACTTGTGCTGGCAAAGGCTGATAATGCTTTATAGCCTTTCGCTGGGATCTCATTGTAACCTCGAAGCAAGCAGTTGCTAGGATGTACTTGCTAAAGATAAGAGCAAAATTGTGGAACAGAAAGGGGAAACCCTGTAAGGCTGGCCTTGTGCTTCCCTGGAGAGGCTTACACACTCATAATGTACAGAAACTATAACCAGATCAGGAGAGACCTAATTACAGAGCTCAGAGATGTTAATGACACACAGAAATTTACATGCAGCTGAAAATATGAATATCTCTAAGCCAGCAGTGGCATCTCCACAGGGTTGGCTTCAGAAGCTATGTTTTATAATCTGGGAGCTTTTTTTCTTTAAGGTGGAGCCTTTTAAGTAGTCAAAAACATCTATTCTTTAAGTGAACAACACTAACAATAAACCTCTGTAAAATTTTATTGACCAAGATCTTTTTTTTTCTGTTTGTAATTCCTTCTCTTATGCTCTGTCTGAATTGGGCTTGCAACAATAATTCCTCACATTTATCTTTCCGTCTTTCAATCTCAAAATCCTATATCTGATTTGGACGCAGCAATCTTCAAAGCAATGAATACCCCTTTAATTTACTGAGACCTTTAAAGGACAAAATTACTGAATGATTTTTCTTAGAGTTCTTATTAGGTACAAAGGAGGATTTTTTTTTATGCTTATATTTATTTATTTTACCAATTTGTGTAACAGTGTGGTCGTGTAGCTGACTGACTTCCACATTCCTTTTTTCTCTTTAGCTTCAGGGAAACATATCCTATATCTTTACCTGCAGTGGAGATAAGGAGTTGTCACAGCTGCTGTCCATGCAGTCCTCAAACCAGAGAGTACTGCAATAAATCCTATTTTATTTTATGGACAAATAAATGCTGAGGTAAAATATTCGAGGATCGTTGCTTGAATACTTGCCATAGCAGCGCTACTGTAATAACCACTATGACATTAATTTACTGCAATGTGCCGTAGGAAGAAGGAAGAAGGAGGGAGAAGGGCATTAAAAGAGAAAAATTACTATCCTTTGGATTTATTGGGATTGGCCTTCCTCATTTTCAGCCATCATTAGTTGATTAGGTGCTGATGACAGTATGGACAAGCGTGCTAGAATAGTTGGCTAAGAAAAGCCCTGAAGGTACTCTGTTAATTGAGATGATGTTCATATTGTACTTACTGAACATAACTGCAGACAGTGAAATAAGAGCTTAGTGTTGTGCAACAGACCACATGAACGTTCACTCATTATCAGTCTGTAAAGGGTGAAAACACTGCATATAGGCTACTGGTACTGCAGGAAAAAGAGTTCATATTAAAACCCGGAGAAGACTATCGTGAGAAACTGTATTTTATCCAGCCTTCTGGGAGGTGTTGGGAAACCTGTCTAATGTTGTTCCATGGTTCCATTAGGGAAACATTATGGTATCAAAGGAATTGACAATTTCCTTATGCCTTCATCTCATAAGAGCTATGCGCCTGAACTTTATGGAAGAGCCAGATTTGCTTACCCACTAGAAACTTAAACGTTACTGATACTCTTTTGGTAATTATATTCCACATACTTAAAATTTTAAGGTAATTTGGAGAAAATAGCAAAGAAAGGACACCCTATAACTCTTTTAATCTTGTTTGTGAAGAGTTAGCATAATACATGAAGAGAGAAAAGTGCCAACCTCTGCACAGAGCCTGAGGTGCAATAGATACGTGGAATCAACCAACATTTTGGTAACAACGGTACTGCTATTACCAATGACTCCATAATGTTAAATATTTTAATATGGACATTAGCCTGCCTCTTGCTGTGGCCAGGATGAACTTCAAACTTGGTGCCTAGACAGTCACAGAAAAAAGACCTCTAAATCTTCAGAATGCAATAGACAGAAATTTAAAGGATCCTTTGAACTTTTAGACAAATCCACAACTTTTTTTTGAACCAATAGCCCTCTGAACATATTATCCTCAGAGTGAAATTATCCCTGTACTTGAAGCATTGTGCTCTCAATGTTCAAACTCAAAGAAACTTTTTCAGAAAAGTAAGAAAATTAAATCTGGCCATTAGGGTGCCCATATTGAACACATCCAGTTCCAGGTAACAAATCCTCAGCAACATCAGAAACCGTTCACACAGAACTATGAAAATTCAGAAAACATTGTCATAATGAGACATTATTCCTACTCATGAAGCTTTAGTACCAGCTCTGTTAAAGATAAATATTAGTATTTACTTACCTACTATGGTAGATCACTGAGGCCCAGTTGGGTTAACACTCGGCTCATGAGATTGTGGATGGCAAAACATTTCTTCCTGACCCAAACAGAAACTTATCTCCTTTGGTCATTCAACAGTCAGAAATGTCATTTTGCAACATATGTTAACAATATTTATATTCAGGAGTCTGGGTCAAAAAACCAGCACAGATTAGACTATGCCCATTAAGAGAAATGTACAGTGGAACAGAGAATTAAAAAAAACTCACATTTTTTGACTTATCTAGTGCTTCAAGTGCATTACTACACAGTCAAATCAAAAATTCCACGTACAATTGGCCATCCACGCTCACAGATATTGTCGGCATCACTAATCTCCAGTCTAGTTTTATTATGAGATGTTATTAGCATTCGAGGGCTTCTTCTGCCATCAGATTCTTCTTACAGTAAATGTGGTTCTATCTTTAATGTCCAGTGAGATAATAAATACCTCCTTCTTTCAAACAACATCTGTTGTGACTTTGGCATTCAGCTCAGTGGAGGGGGGTAGCAATTGATCACATTATTGGATATCTAGATACAACATGGCAACATCTTCAGTAAAAGGCTTTGAAACTCTAGCAAATGGACTGAGGTAGCCACAAGAAAAATGAAGACTATTTGAAGAGTAAAGATAAGGAATCAAGACATCCAAAAGAAACAAGAGATTCAGAAACAGAGACATGCAATACTCTCAAAAATGTTAGCACAAAAATATTCCCGTTAAAATATCCATCCAAGAAAGCTCTAACAGAATCAGGCTTTTATAGCTCATGTTGTCTGTCTGTTTCTAAAATCATTGTGATTGTGGATTCATGTATTACTGTCATGGCAGTGACAGAGAACAGATCTGTTTAAAGTGCGCTTTACCAAGGCCTGTCAACATTTGAACTAGAAGAGTGATAGATTTGACAGGTTTGGGAGATATTGTTCCCTGCCACTACCCGGGAGGGCTGACACGAGAAGCAGAAATACACCAGGCCCAAGAACTGGTTTTCACCACATCTTGCTGCTGGCCAGGCACAGTGATGTTGCATAACTAAGGACAGGAAAATAATTAATGTTTAATGTGTAAATCAATCCCAGTGGAGACCAGTTGTTATCTGCAGAGTGGGAAAGCACAGAATGAGGTGGAGTGACACACAGGATTGTAGTGCCTATGACAATGCCACGAGATTGGTGGAGACAAGACAAGGAGCATGAAGTCTGTGCAAGTTTTATCTTTGTTACCAAATGCACTACTGTGAAATAAGGATGAATAGGGCAGCAGCAGGAAATTCTGCACAAATAGTGGTATCTTATCTTTGTAGAATTTAAATAACACTGCACTGCTTGTAAACAAACATGTTAAAATATTTTTTCTCTCACCTCAAGTATAGAAAATCAGTTGGTCTAAAATTAGGAAAAAAAATCTCCCAATCTGAGTTAGATTTGTCACGCAAGAATTACAGTAGGAAGACTTGCATCTTAAGAACATCCACAAAAGTAATATTGTTACAAGGTACTGGTTGCTTGCGATATTGGGTCCTTTGGAAGGACAAATTTGCTCTCCCAGTTGTGAGGTTCTCTAAAAGTATCTTTTACAGCTGAAACTCAGTCTTCCTTTCCTCCCTGGGACATTGAAGACACATCACAGAACCACCTCTACTTAGGCATTGTGCAAAGCCTTTCACTCCTAAAAACGTGGAAGGCCCCAAATAAATCCTTTGCCACATGTTTGTACTGCTCCTATGCTTTTCCTCAGCAGCTATGAAACCACTGTACTCATCCTTTGCACCCAGAGGGTACGTGGTCAACCCCACATGCCAGTGGGATGCTGAGTATAGGACATCTTGTCCCCTGCCCACTGTTCCTCATCTACTGCCTTTGCTCCAAAGCTGTCTCTGCTCTTCCAGACTCCGCACAGCTGACTGGCACACTCAGTCTCCCTCCTTCACACCTTGCACTTTCCAAGATGTCTCTTATTTTCCCAAGTAACCTTGCTGTACCTTCACTGTCTCTGACTGGTTATTCTCTCTCCAGGTCCTGTATTAGTCAGCTTCGATCCCTTAACATGGTCTCATTTTATTAAACTGCTTTACTCAAATTTCTGCAAAGTCATAGATCTTGAATTGCTGTATTCCATATACACATATGTGTCTTGTCAAACTCTCACTCTTTATCTTCAAGTAAAACCAGATCTTATCTCATCCCCTATAATTCCCTCTTACCACTCCTCCACCCAAACTTAGTTCGATTGCTGCCCACTGCAGTGAGAAGCAGCTGCTGCTTCACTCTACACCTACTCAGAGGGGCTGCTACTCCAGTCTGCCAACCAGAATGTCACAGAGAGGGCTCTACCTTGCTGCAGCCCCTTCACTCAGCATTACTTTCATTGCCGTGACTCCTGGTCCTCCCACACACCATTGCAGAGCCTTCTCTCCACACCAACAGACGCACTGGAGTGTGGCATCAGGCTTGCAGCCTCTCGCTGATAAGCAGATGGAGCTTCAGTCTAAACAGTTCTTCCATTACAGCATCATGCTGAGCAACTGAGACAAGCATTAGCCAGTGCCACAGGAAGAGAACAGGATCCATTTTTCAGAACAGTGGGTGAGAACTGATTTTTTTTTCCCCCACCCCTTTAAGTGGTTCTGCATTTAAAGCAAAGAAAATATAGGAAGTGTTTATAAGGGAAATGGAAATGAGCAATATCCTTGTAGTTAATTATATACACCCAAACTTACTTAGTCATTTTTTTTGTTGTTTTTTAATCTATGTAATAGATGTACACCAACCTGGTTTTGCAAATGACCAGGTGCCTTGGGAGTGATGAAATTTAAGCTGAATTTCTCGTAACGCAATTTAAGATGTGCTAGAGCCATTGGAAAGGGTATTAAGAACATTTCTCAGGACTCTAGCACCTATGAAGCAGTTCAGTTACACAGAAGAGTGCTTTATCTTCCCTCCCCAAGCCTGAGAGATAAGATTAAAACATGGGTACCATTATTGCAGAAACCACCTTTGCATCAAGAAATCTAATGAACAGTATGTGTCAGTGTGTGATGTTACTCACCTCAGCTGCAGCCCACACTCAATTAATTCACCTTCTCAGCACTTCCCTAACAGTTAATATTGGACAGTAAAATGGCACCTGAGTTTCTTGTCTTCAGGTTGGTAAGAGAAAAGGCCAGGGGCCAGGAAACCTATTCTTTTATTTTCTTCATCGAGGAGATGAAGAAAGATGAGTCTCTTGGGGGAAGGGGAGAAGTTAATTAAGAAAATCTTCAAAGTGCTTAATTTTGCTACACATAAGTCTGTCTATACAGTTCTTAGAAGAGGTTTGATCACTAGCAAAACAAACCATGATGGATTCATATGCAACCTCATCAAAACAGGCAGAAGGATATAGGGAATTGCATCACTGCTTCCCCACGCTATGCTTGATGTCGAGAGAAAGATGAGCTTGCTTTCTCCTCAGAGAGAATGACCACAGTCTTCAATATTTTCAAAATCTTGTTACATGTCATTCTTATGCGGGTGACCATCACCTCCTAATGCTCCTGTGAAATGGAAATGAAGCTGTCCTGTCCTGTTAATGCTTTCAGAGGAAATGAGGCCAAGTTAGTCACTGAACACAGGCTCAGTAAAGATTGTTTTAGGATAGCTGAAGACACAGTCAAGTCTAAAACAGGAGATGAGATTATAGGGATTTATAGGCAGAATTGACAAAAACTGTAGCAGGAAGGAAGCAGTGAAGAGATTACTGGTAGGGCTTAGGGAGACCTACTGTAGTCAGGTATCAGACTTCAGAGGAGAAACTATAAAAAATCTAAACCCAAAGACGCAAGAAAAATATATCATTATCTCTCTAAAACTGTATCTTGCTGAGAAACTTATCTCAGGTAGCATCCCCAAACAGTTTAGGGAGACTGGCTGTGTTTGACAGATTTTGATTTCATAGCAGTGTTTGTATTTTGTGAAAGAATAAAATTTTTTCTATACATTTTTGCTACAGCTGTCTTCACTGATTTTTCTAAGAACTCAACAGACCAGGTGTCAATCAGATCTTCTAGTACTAACCCCTATATACCAGAAAATATTTTGCAACTTTTTTCTTGTTGTTTTGGTTTGGTTTGTATTTTGGTTCTCTTCTTATTTTCCATTAAGTATTTCCAGACTCCAGAGTGGGACTCTCAACCTTTAGGAAATATCCTGAGCAGAGGTTATAAAAACAACTGATAGTGTATCACGATATTCATCATTTCTGCAGCATTTGTCCAACTACTAACCCAAAAAATACTTTTAAAATTACAACAGATTGGGATTTTTAGGGTTTTTTTTCAGCAAGCAGGATATATAGATCATGAACTTGGTAAAGGACGTCAAATGTTTTTTATTTCCTTTAATGATGGCTATTTATAAATAGCCATGACTACAGACGATCAAATAGTTGCAAAGAGCAATTGCTGATTCAGCTCATGTGTTTTTATTTTCATAGGTAGTTTATGAACATATTCTGAAGTCTATTACATATTCACAGTTTTTAAGCATTTGCAGGGGTTTTTCGGGGAAAAGTGGAGGCTAGGGCAAAATTGTAGCAGGAAGGAAATACTGAAGGACTGTTATGGAGACAAGCTGGGGTGGAAAAAAGAGGGCAGGTATTTCAGCTGAGCAAATGTTGTGATCTAGTGACCACATGGCTGCCCAAGAGCCAGCGCTGGCAAGTATCAGGAGAAACGAAGGGCTGGGGGCACGAAGGGCTGAGAAGGGGCTGCCTGGAACTGTTACTGCTCCCAAGGGCATTGCCACTGCCAGGGCTGGCAGGGCTTGTGCTCTTTCTTCTAGTTCCCCTGCGACATCTTACCGCTCCAGGGTAACACCCGCTAATAGAAATTCCTCTGCCCAGCTCTCTTGGACAGCACTACCCCATGCTAAAATGTGAAAAACTGCTGATACTTCCAAGTGTTTTTTTTCAGACAAGGATTAATCAACCATATAATTATAATAATCATAATAGCAAATTGAACTTGGCGACTGTTTATAAAAGTTATTGGAAAAATACACACTGGTTTTGGTTGATCTTTAAAATTTGGAAATTAATGCACAGATTCAACATTTTTTATATAAATAGGTTTCTGATGTAGTTAAATGTTAGGGACAAAGTTCTGCTGTGCCTTGCACTTTTCTAAAAGAAAAAATTGACAAATTTAACTATTCCAGTAAAAAAATTACAACAGATAACAACATCTATTAGAGGACAGTGTACAAATAAAGTGAAGAAAGGTATGATACTATACCTTAACAGAGAGAGTTCTATAGTATTTTTGAGACAAAATATAACTGTATAGAAAGAAATTGTCTTTGTAAAGATTAATCATCCTGAATATTCTTGGGAACTTATTTCTTCACACAGCTAAGAACTAGAGGAAAGAGAACTAGGCACTGAACAAAAAAAACCCAAAACCTGTATGAAGTAAATACCTAAGTAAATTCAGTAACATTTAGGTATTTTACAATGAGTGTTTGCTTTATAGAAATAGCAAAATAGGTATGGCCCATGAAAATTCTCTATGTTCCTCTTTTGCAACACAGAAAAAGATCAGTTTTCATATATCCCTGCTCATACTGCAAGAAGGGATCCTGTGAGCTGTAGGAGCAGAGAAAGGAAACAGAATGAACTTGGGTTCCCATTACAAATCACATCTCCCTCTTTGCTCTGGACTCAGGTAAGGAGCTCTTCTATTTACTGTATAGCTTGTGTGATGATTGTCCACATACTGTCCTGCAGAATCTGATATGGAATCAGGACAGAGCTCACTTCTAGGTGTCTCTGGCACATCTCAGCAGTCTCCCTCCTCCTGTGAAATGTCCTGCCTAGACTGTCACTCAGGCAAGCCTGAAGGGCAGTCGGGGCATGGCACTGCTTACTTGTGACGTGCTGTCAAATATTCATTTAGGTGGGTCAAGATAACTTTCTCGGGAGCAGCCTAGGAGCTGGAGCAGCACGGGCTGCACAAGTGCAGCTGTGCCTCAGGCCATGCCCAGGTAGTCAGGTGCAGCCAGCTGCATCCCAGCTGTGCGTGCGTGTGGAGCCACACAGCTGGAATCCAGCCAGCAGCAGCTTGGAAGCTGCATCACCACAGCAGCACAAGACTGAAGCAGAGATGGCATGAGCATGGCAGAGCTGCCCATGGGCATGTGGTTAATCCAGCTGGCTGAATACGCTCATGTGCCTGGAAACAGCCAAATGGCTGCGTGCCTCACTGAATCAGGGCTAAAATTTGGGCTCTTTTGTTTTAAAAAAAACCTTTTCTTTTTCAGAACTGCTGCTTTAGGGAACCAATGGCACCCAGACATAAAGCAATAAGAACCTATGACAGCAATAATTATAAAGTTATGAAAAACCCAGAAAGAGGGAGGGAAAAAAAAGCCAAAATGATCATCATCTTAGAGAAATACACATTTACCAAGTAAATAATAGGGGTTTCTGAAAGTCTCAAATAATTAACACAAATCTAAACCCTCTGGTGTTCATTCTCAGGAGAGACATTTGAGACAGATGCACCCAAGAGAATGCAACCGATGAAAAGGAAAATATTCCAATCTCCTGACTAAACAATGTGCTTTGTGTAGATTTTTATTAAGTATTTTAAACATGAAATTAAAATAAATTTATAATTGGGGAATAACGCTCAGATACCAAGGTGATAAGAACATTTTAAACACCATACCAAACTCCAGAAAATTCAAAGTTAATGTTGAGGGACCACAACTAATAGATCTATTATCCTCATTACTATTAACATCAATGTCTAATAGCCATGCTGCAGCTCTGGAAATACTTTCAGAAGTAACATCGTGAACCTGAACTTAAAGAAAATGTTCATATGGACTAGATCATTTTATGAAGGGCTATACACTGCTCTGCTTTTGTTCTAAAGATCCCAAAGAATTGAAATCAAAGAAGGTTTTCTGTTTTTTAACCTTTTTCACCCTTTTGCTTGTTCTGTTAATATTTTCTAATGAGCACTGAACTCATCTTTCACAGCACTACATTTATGCACGATCTTGAGTCACAAACCTACTATGAACTCCAGCCACCTCCGAAGTGAAGGGTGACAAGAAGGGTCTGCAGTTCAGACTAGGAAGTGAAGCATATCCTATTTCATGGAGGCTACATGGAAATGCTACAAAACGATCGCATTTTTATTCAGCAGTCTGAATTAATGTAGTGTCAGCACTAACTACAACAAACCCTCTACTGCAGACTTTTCTCACATCTTGCTCCACTCTACATAGAACAAACTAAAACTTGCATTATTAGTTGTACAGACAATAACTTAAAAGCAACCACACCTTACAATCCTAAATGTCTTTTTCAACCTAAAGGATCCACTTGGATCCATCTGGTGCAGCTTTTCATTCTGAAAAGGCTGTGGTCAAGACTCTTCACTTACCTGTGCAATCAGCAGGCACAGGTGACTGGGCTGACTGGTGCCTTTGAGGTCACCCTCAGCCCACAGCTGCTTTCAGCAGCCCCTCCCTCTCAAGTTATGGCAACCACAGGCCAGACGCAGCCCAGAATCTGGATATCAGATCTCCAATGCAATTTAAAAGTACTTTTAAACTTAACCATTTGCTACACTCACTGCACTAGTTCACATCTCACTGGCTGCCTTGAAATTTTCGCACCCAGTTCCCAGACAGCTCTTTGCCAGGCTGGGAGAGAGCTGGAAGAGCCCTGAGCCTTGGCTTCACCTCCTTCAGGGCTGCTCCACAGCAGACTGCCCTGGAGAAAGCATTTTGGGGCATGACGCCCACATTTCCAGAAGCCACCTCGGAGCTCCACTCCCTAAGAATGTGCAGATGACACATAGCATTATATTAAAAAACAATTACAGCTACATATTTATTTCCTGGAAGCCAGAACACAATTGCATTTTGAAATAATAAATTCTTCCAGGAAGCAAAGCATCCACCCAAATTTAACTCCAGATGTAAACGCCGCTCTCACAGGAGTCCGCAGGGAGTTTCGGCACTTGTTTCCCCAACAATAAGATCAGGCTGCCTGCCTGGATCTCCCAAGTCCCAGAACTCTACATTACATCATTATTATTTTTCAGAAGCCTGAGAAATGTGCTAGGCACCTCCCCACATAGATAAAAGGCCATAATCTTGAAAAAATACGGAAGGCTTATCCTGCTTCCACATTGCCTTTTAGATAGTTTAGGAACAAACCAGGTGTCTCATATCAAACTCATGCACGAAGTCAAAATATCCAACCCTACCCCAGTTCTTATATTTCTATTTTCTTGCAGACCTTTATTAAGTTCCTTTTTGAAGCATATTCTCTTGCAGTAGAACAAGATTTGTTTATATATTTACATATGCAAATAAGATGCTGCAGGCTGTGATAGGTTCTCTCTAATTTTAGGGATTTTTCTTGAATTGTTTGCCGAGAAGTTATAGCTACAACATGTGATGTGGCAGTTACTAATGGACTAGAACTATATTATTGCAGTGAATGGCAGAGTAAAAAGGTATATAAAACATGCATAAATGTTGGGGCATTTGTTAGTACTTCCTAACACTACAGCAAAACTCAATATTTTCTTCTACAATTTTCTGACATAATTTTCAGTCTGCCATGAATATGAGTGTATAAACTGTGTACGTAAACAATTTAATACATTACACCTACAGCAGCTAAAGAGTCTGTGCAAAGTACTGCCACATCCTGAAATGAAAACCAGACTCACTTCTATCTGAAAAATACTGAATGCAAGCTTTAAAATTGCAGATGTATTTCAAACAAAGACAATAAATTACTACACAGATAGTAGCCATGTATAAAAGTACTCCTGGCACGACATCTTAAAAAGTCAGAACATTAAACATCTCAATATCCATGTGAGAGAAATGTCACTTTCCTTAGAAATGAGTCGAGAAACATTTTGTTCCTCTTGAGGAAGTGTAGAACCTTATCATGAAGTCCTGGCCTCAGCTCTGGAGTGAAAACCTCTGCCACTGCTTCAGGTGTAAGGTTTGGTTTTTGGAGCTCCTGGAAAAGCCAGAGGACACCCTCACAAGGGCCAACCTTGCACCAGGCCTACTTGACCTCTTCCAAATGCAAAAAAAAAAAAAGGCATGGTCTGTTGAATGACAGACTGTACAAACTTGTACAAAGACTGTACAAACCCAACTACTTTGGAATGTTTAAAAGGCTGGCCGATATCCCTGAATTGCACTGTTTCATCCCAGCTATAAGATGTTCACCACAATGATTTATTCTGATAACAGCAGATCCGTACTCAAAATGTCTGAAGTTTGGGAGATGTGAGGCTTTGTCATTATGGTTACCTGCTTTATCAATAGCTGAAGTTCTTCTAGATCAATTTTGACTTTGTTTTTTCTGCATTTCACCCCATGCTGTGCTGGGAATTGGTTGAGTTACACACTTAACAAAAAAAAAAAAAATTGGTTATTAAAAAAATCTAAAGACAAAATGCAAAATTTTTCAGAGTCATCATTAAAAATCCTCCTTTTTTTCTTTCTTTTGAGTATTGGCAGTCTAACACATGGTCCCTGTCAAGCAACACAAGAAGAAGAAAATTCAGAAAATTCATAGTTTTCAATCTTTGAAATATATTTGCATACAAAGTGTATCTTTAAGGGAAAATAACTTGGCAGTGTCAGTGGCTGACACAATAGAAGCTTTATCACACTTTTTCTGCACATCTAAAAACATTTCCAGACACCTTAGAATTTAACAGTATTTAACATTTATGAAAGAAAGGCAAAAGTTTAAAATGCTTGGGATGCCTGGTTCCCATGTGTTATGATAGTGCATATATTTTCCCTTCATTTAATTATTTTTTTACCAGAGAAAAAAGGAAATACATCAGGTGAACTGTGACTCCTGCAAGATACTGTCTCCTTACTGCAGGCTGCAAGTGTTGGAACATAAGGTACATGTTTCCCCGAAGAAGTTTGTGCCATTGTTTGTTAAGTTCCTATTTCTGGAACCACAGACACTCCTTCAGTTTTCCTTCTCCAGTGAAAACAGTGATTTTGTGACCAGCAAGATTGTATTGAGAACTCCAAAACACTGATAGGTTTTTGATCTCATGTTTAAAAGAAAAAAAACCCAACAGCTAAACCTTTAATTTCTGTACAAAGAGGAGTTGTCCCCAGGAAGACACAACATCTTTTACAGTCAACAATGATCATACGTTTGCAATCTCGGTAGATGGTATAAGACTAAAAAAAGCAGATTTTCTTTTCTAAGTTTCAAATACCATGATTGATTATTAATGTTATCATTCTTCTTATATAAGGAAAACAGAGATAAATCCTTTTTGTTACTTTTCACTCTATTACAAATACATCAGAAATCAACATCTTGTACTTCATTTTTGTTTTGTGAACACTACTAAGGAATTAATTATTTCTTTATGGTTATAATTTTGAACTAATGGCTTAGATGATACTTATACTAATAAATAATAAAATATAATAAATAATAATATAATAATAAAAATAAAAATAAAGACTTCTTTTCATTTACGTTTGACCTCTCACATCCCTTTAAAATTATGACAACAAACAATGTAGGAGCTAGAATTAATGGGGATTTTCAGCTGTTGTTAAAGGACAAAAAACCCCCGATGTACTGGCTTAACTTAAAAAAAAAAAAAACAAAAAAACAAAAACCTAAAATACAACCATTCTAAGTTTCCCTAATGAATATGTTTGCAAAACTATGAATTCTCTCCTAACTTAAGCTTGAATTTTTTTTTTTTTATCTTGAGGAAAAAATGATTTGCCAAATCCTACTTGTTCATAGTGTTTCTCTGGTTTTAGGTCAGTATTCTTATTGTAGTTCTGTGTACTACACAGGCAGATCAATAAACTTTATGGGCCAGATTTGGATTAACAAAACCAGGTACAACTCTGCTAAAGTTAAATGGATTGTCCCTGCTTACATCAATGATAGAATTGGCTTTTTATGTTGTATTAAAAAAAAGAGAAAACAGAAACGCTAACAATGGTTTAAATTTGCCATGCTTCATATATACTTTATCTTAAAACATCTACTTTTGGTTCTTAATTGTAATGGTGTTCTGTAAAGAAACATGACCTTACAGGGCATTTTCAGGAATAGAACAGTCTATATATTAAAAGGCAGCAAATGATTCATAACTGCTTAGCGGTCAGGCCTGTGGGGCCATGCTTCCCATGTGAAATTTTTTTCTGCATTGCAAACTCTTACATTAAATTGTGATAAATGAAGAGCGGAGGCTATTCATACAAATCAATGACTTTAGTGTACGTGTCATTAGCCTGAGAGATGCAGGCAGCGGTCACTACTATAAATCATGTGATGATCTGCTGTCTGCGACTCGATGCAAGCAAGCAGATGCATTAGGAAGGTTAAAGAATGAAATTAATCTGTGCATTTCCCTTTCTTTCTTTTTTTTTCCTTTAGTCACCTGGTCATACGGAAAGAATTAAAATCACATGATCCAAAGTTAAACTAGCTACAGAACAGTAAGTTGGCTAAGTTAGATGTCACCTTTCAACTTAAAGTTAATTAAATATTAATGGGATTAATTTATTCATCATCACATGAAAAGTAAAATATATAGAATAGGTAAAATCCACCAGTGCTCCTCACACAGGAGTTGATATTATTAATTGCTTTTAATGCAGACTGTGGCACGAGACCACGTGAAAAAGATCAAGCACACTGCAAAATGTGCTCTGATACTTTTAAGTGCAGCATATTTCTTTCTTCACATTTTATAAATCCAGTGTTTAGTAACCCATGGCCATGCTCCTCATACCAGTAACTTGGAGTGCGTTATGAATATGAGTCAGGTTGAATGTATTACTGATGATGGAATACATTCCCAGATATCTGTGACTGGGAGTGTTAATGGTGAGAGTGTGCAAAAGGGGTCAGGGACAGTAAAAAGAGATATGGACAATATAATTTTAAAACTGGAATTAATGAATTTGGGAAGGCCATATTTGATATAAATGTTAGACCAAAGCCTTCAGTCTTTACTCAATACTTATTCAGGCAAAACACCCACTGACTTCAGTGACAGATTTCCTGGGATGAGAACTAAATTCGCCCCAGGAGTCAGATTACCCCATTCTTTCTTACAGAAGCAGAAATTGGGAAGATAATGCAGGACTCTTAGCCCCTCCCTCATCTGCGTGGACCCTGTGGGGGATTATACATGTCTCCTTCTCGCAGCTGCACCCCTTCCCCTTTGCAGCTGAACACCACTCAGCAAGGAACAAGTCAATATGTTACAGAGCAGAGGCACCGAGCCAGAGTCATGCCCAGGACTAAACACCCAACATGCTACTCTGGTGTGCTGCAGGGCTCCCAAAGTCCAGCAATGCTTGGGAAGGACTCCAGGATTTGGCCTCTTATAACCCATCCAGCCTGTGATAAGGAATCCTGAAAAGGGTTTGAAGACTCTGCTTTGAGCCAGCAGTTGTCTCTGGGCACAATCAAGTATGAAAGCAAATTAATGACAGAAGGGGCTGCATTTCAAAGGTGCTTGAAGCAGTCCATGGGCATAAAATAGCGCAGAACACCTTTGTGCTTATGAAGGGCACTATAAATCAATAAAGTATAAGTTAGCCTGGACAGTGATAAGGTAAGTATTGCGTGTGCTTAATTCACTTAGCTATCCTTCCGAAAAAGATAATACATTCAATGTAGACATATTTCAATTGAATTGATAGTAGATCTGGATTGAGCAAGCCTAGAGACTGAATTACCTTTATCCATCCCAGCAAGAATAAGGATGAACTTGCAAGCAAAATCAATGTCAGAAAGGTCTTACTGCCTCTTACAACAGCATACCAACTATCATTTATATTGAAATATACAAAAATTATTAATAACTATGAAAAATAGACATCCATCCTAGTAGCACGCAAACTTACAGCAGGTTAAGAGCCAATGACATTAATTTAGATTCTTAAATCCTTCAAACACAAGAAAAAAAGCACAAAAACTGTTTTATATAATTGCTCAAAACCTACAAAAATTATTATTTAACTAAATTTGCCAAATAAAGGTGGAGTAGAATTGCAGGCAGTGAATTTAAAATGGCTCGGGGCTGATTCCCCCAGTAAAGCCAGTCTCTTGTGTATTGTTTCACTGTCACTTAATTACAATGTTGACTTCATATATATTTATTTATATTTGGTAGCATTAAGTTTAGGGCACACATCACACAGATATTTTAAGTTAATTTTCCCCACCAGCACTTGGTTCTCCAGTTGATCCCATCTAGTCATCAGAGCTGTTATTTTATGTCTAGAGCAGTGATTGAAGTCTATTGCAAATAACACAGACATTTCAATCTGGGACCATTTAAATATTCTAAACTCTGCTGCAGCTCAGCTTCTACCAGCTGCCTAAGCTGGGGCTGATCATACTTTCTTTGGAGAAGCTGGCCTACATTGCAGGCTGCAGAACTTCATTAGAAACATTTCTTTCTTTCCCAGTGCAAACTTAGTGATTTTAGGAAGTCACATCATATTTGCTGCTGAATTTCCTGTAAAGTTCTGCTTCTGCCCATTCCTGAAGCAAGGAAGAGCTGTATTTTAAACCCAAATGAAGGGAGCCATAATGCAAAAATAAGGCATGGCTGCCCATCTTAAAATGCAAGTGACTTTTTCAAAATTTTTACTATAATTGCCTTTTACGAAGCAGAAGAGAATCCTGAAAAAGTTTGGTATCAACTTGTAAAAGTCACTCTCCATGACCATCAGAACATGAAATAAAAAGTTTAAGATATTGTGCGGATGAAAATGCTCCTTCCTTTTGGAGCAAATCCATGCTTCCTTTTCAGTGACTAATTCCTGGTTTTTACATCACACATCACTTTTGAGTCAATGCCAAAAAAAGAGGTAAAGGCTCTTTACAGTCAGTTGGTAGTTTTATACTGTAGGTTCAAATTCTAGGTCAACAGGAAACCTGGGTTTAATTTTGAAGTGTTACATTAAAAAAATAAAATATTTCTTACAAAATCAGCTACTTCACTGGAACGCTTCGTGCCATACCCAGTTTATTTGCCTGTTTTAGGGACAGTTGGGGAATGCACATCACATTACATGACTGAGTCAGGCTCCTTTCACAACCACAGCATGACTCACCTGGTGCCTTGGTATTTCCTCAACACAGCTGTTTGTTTCCAGGTCCTGCCTCACACTGGACTCCATCATGCTGGATGCTGATTGCCCTCCTTTCCAAGTAGCTTCCAAGTGAAGGCACTCCGGAGCTCTCAGAATTAGCTCAGCTCCCACACATGGCCCAGAGGCTCCTCAGTCCTCCTGTAAGTGTTGGGACTGCTTATGTAAGGGTAGGAGTCAGAGCCAAGCCCTTAACCAGCAATTATGGCTCCCTTAAGTTACCAGAACCATTTTTAGGGCCAAAAGGGCAAGAACTTGTTGTTGTCCTTTTACACTGGTGGGGTCTGAAGGCCATGAGCAGGTGCTGGCATTGCAAAGCAAAGGTTTTAGTAGCAGGTCACATCCAGAACCCGGATGGCTGCAGGAGGAGGGCAAGGCAGATCCCTGGGCTTGCTGAATCTCCCAATTACTACACAAAGGACTAAAACACAGGGTCGGGGATAAAAGTGAATAAATGTTTCTAAATTCTTATCTTAAACACACTTAAGCTTAAAGCTATTTAATTGAGGATTTAAAAGCATGTATGCTTTATGAAGCTGGGGCTACCTGCTTCATTCTCTTGCTCTTATTTTTGCTTTTATCCTTTTAGTCTTGAAGAAGCCTAATTAGAAGCTTGAACAGGGCTCTCTCTCCCTGCCCTTAAATCAGTAATTGGCTTCAGTGCAGAGACTGTCAGGAAATTAACACATCACAACATGACAGCTGTTAATTTTTTCTCCTTATTTGTCATATGAATCACTGCTGATTTGCCAGAGTGCATAACAAATTAGTGGTCTGTAATCAGCGGCCTCTCTCCTGTGTGCAGCACCTACTTGTTTTTCCCCTTTTCTCCTGAAGTCCATTACTTCATTGCTTCTGCAGGAATGACTGTTGCTAGGTGTGTCATTGTCAATAAATCAGAATAAGCAGATGCTAAAAGTGCAAGAAGCTCTTTAAAGTTTGATGAAGGCTTTTAGTTACATTTTTAAACTTACACTTGGAACTGGATTTTTTTTTTTTTTTTAAATTGTCACTCCCTGGCATAATATACTGTCAAGTCTTCGGGTATCATCTAAAGCTTCGCATCCTTCACAATGTTGAGCTGAAAATGTGATTTGCAAAAATTAAAAGAAGATATTTTCATGAAGACAATTTTTAAAATGGTAAGGCCTGCTGTGACCCCCGCATCAATAAATAACAATTAGACACAATGCACAGTGAGATTTTTCCTGTTGCCTTGAGTTATATTTACTGTATTTTTGTATAATAAACTCGATTTAATATGAGTCAGCATGCTCCACACACCAACAGAACTATATGTAGAAAAAAAGCCTCAAGTGCAAATAGAAACTCACAAAATTTGGGAAAAAAAAGAGTAAAATTCTATCCTCTCACTGGTGAAATAAATCTGAGCATTTTTGGCCACCTTTTTATTGTCTAGTTTTACAAATGATGATGTATATGAAGAAGGCCATGAGAACAATATGCAATACTGTGCAAAAGCTGGAACACTTCTTCCTGTATCTCTGAGCTGTGCTGAGAACTGTTGTTCAAGTGACAGTTTAAGAGGTCTGAAACTGGCTGGTGTTCTCATAAAATTGGAAACGTTTTGGAAATATGAACTGGAAAGATTGAACCCTAAATTGCCTGATGCATATAACTGAAAAGACCCATTAAGTATTCAGTATCTTGTGTCTCAGACAAATTAAAAAAAAATCAGGAATGTGATATATTTCTTTAGCAAAAGGACCGAGTATGGACCTGCCCTATGTTTCCTAATTTGTATTGAAACATGTTTAAAGCACATGTTCCCTATAATTTTTTTAGTGTTCATAAAATAGGGGTTTTTTTTTTTATTTCACCTAATCGGAATAAACTACTAACAATGCAGAAAAACAGAAAACAAGGAAACCTATACTGAAGTGAAATGCTGCACAATCCTTTGTATACATCACACCTTTTTCTCAAGACTCAAACACTCCACCTTCTCCTCCAGAAAGACATGGGAGAACAAAAAAGTTGTTCTAAGCTTGACATGGTACCTGAAGGCTGGGCGTTCCTGAGGAAGTGCTGCTTCATGGAACTCTGCTGCGAGCAAGGGCATCTTCACACCAGGAGGCAGGAGGGGATCCCAACCCTCTGAGGTCACTCCTGTGAGGCGCTGGCCCCGAGCCAGCAAAGCACTTACACACCTGCCTTGCTTTTAGGTGAGCACGTATTTAAGTGTCTCAGACACAAAGTGCTCAGTGTCTCGCAGGGCTCCGTGCATATGTTTATGAGTGAGATTTATTTTGTGATTCACAGACATCACACAATGCACCCCTACCCTGCCTCCATAGCTACTATTTCAATTTTCAATGAGACTACTTGACAATTATAATTTAAACATTTCAAAGTCTCTTCAGAGGAATCTTCCCTACCGTTAATTGTTCTTTTGTATTTACCTGTTTGTACGAACATGAAACGGTTGTTAAAATTGTTATTTTGTACACAATGTATAAACCCATTCAAAATTTTGTATAAAATGGTTATTTATATAACATATACGTATAAAATTTTATTAAAATTGTTATTTTATTGACAGTCATTAAAGTCTGAGGACTTCAATTATTTATCAATATTACATGTATTTTCTGCTATGATTTCTGTTATATAAAGCAACGAAGGTTTAACTACTTGTAAAGTTTAAGAAAAAAGAGCCTTGATATTTACATTCTTAAATACAACTTGAATGTTTTTTAAAAAATATATAAATTTTAGTTTTTCTCAGTAAGAAAAAGCAATCTATTTCAGAAATTCTCTTTTGTTGTTCAGTCTTAAAGATCTTCTTTGCGTACAATATAAATTTTCCATTTGCTCTGTTATGCCTCGGTTTAAAAACACAACCTTAATTTTTTATTTACATTACAGAATCAGTTACCCTGAAAAGACCTGAAATTAGCAATTACGAAGTGTGTGCAGTACAGGGCAACTCTCCCAGCCTTTCTGAAATGCCACTACAAAGTAAATCTCCATACTGACTAAAAGGAGTTCCTTGACCTGCTGTAGTACCAAGGCACACAGGGACTGTCTCAGGCATCCCAGAGTCTTTAATAGGGTGTCTGGAGCAGACAGCCTTTGTGCAGAAAGGTCACCACTGAACACTGTTTACTGAGACTATAAATTACTATTTTTTCAGCCTAACCAGATTCTACATGTCAAAAGCAGCACTAAGAAAATTATGGTGAACCAATATGTGTTTCAGAATCCAGATTTTTAAAAATCCTTTTCAAAAAGGAGAAAAAGCCAAAAAAAAAATCAACCAAGAACAAAAACATAAAACTACAACAAATCCGAGTCACAGAGAAACACTGAATGACGCTGACTTACCTACAGGTTTTCAAGCTCCCTGTCATGAGGAAAATAATTGTACGACACCCAACAAATGTTAGGTCACTGTGTAGATGTGCTACACTCATTTGCTCATCTCACTGCTTCATCAGCACTTCTGGATGTATCATCCCCAAAATACACCATCACTAATTAAAATTCAGAGCAGAGCAAATATCAGTTGAGTCTGGTCAGAAAAGGAGATAGTTGGCAGGTTACAATGTGCCAGCTATGTTTTGCTACACCTTTCTGGTATGGGGTTCTCTATATTTTACGGTGAGACCCAAAAATTTCCATTAGGTCACTCTCGTTAGCAACATTTGCTTAAGCGGTGAAGAATGAAATGGCCAATGTCTATTTGTAATTCACTGGCTCGCCACTGTGTTGCTGTTTAATAAATAAAAAGCAGGGAGAATTGAAGTACAGTAGACTTGGTATTTATTATTAAATTTCCTTCCTGTCCCCAAGATTTCGGGAGCCTGTTATTAGTGGTCTCAGAATGACAAAACAATGGATTTGCCAGCAACTATACATGTACCATAAACTAGCATGTCCATTTAAATAAAGTGATGAGATGTTCTTAAGGGCAACTGACAACAATAGGAAATTTTACTGGGAAGTCTCCAGTCACCACTGTTTCCATTATTATGAATCCTGAGAGAAATTCCTTCAAAAGTTCTGAAAATCTGCACAAGTTAAAAAAATATAAACATATTTAGCAAAATATGCCCATGCAAAAGGCTTAAAAGTAGGAATTTTTCCCTAAGGAACGTAGAAAGGGAATAGACAGGAATTATTTTCTATTAATACTCAAAAATTCAGAGAGTCACACCAAAACACTAAAAGAATCATTATGCTGATTTACTAAGACATATAAACTTATATTCTAGCTCCCTGGGTATCCAGCATGAGGCCTTAAAGAAGCCTTTAGGAATACATTTAATTAGTTCTATGTTCCTTAGCCTTAATTTTTTCTCCTTCCCCACTCATCCTTTCTAAAATTTCCACAGTAAATATTTTCAACAACTTTTATGAAATAATATTTTAATGCTGTTTTTCAGGTAATGTTTTCTAAAAGATGAGTGGGGAGGACTTGAGGTATGATTTTAGGAATTTTTATTACACAGAAAAAGGAAAAGTGTCCCCAGTCTGAGGAACTGGGTTTACATCAAGACTTGCTGTGTTAACGTATAAAATCTTAGCAGTGTTTCACCCTTCTGAAAAAAGTGAGGGTCAGCAGTAAAAGAGGAAAAAAAAAGAAAGGCTTTAGTTCCTTTTTTTGATATTACTCTTTAAAAATATTCACCTTTTTTATTAAAGTTCTTTGATGGCCGTGAGAAATACACCTGCGAGGATAACTACCTGCTGTCTAATACACTGAATTAACATCAGTCTAATCTTATCTAGTGACTACTGGCAATTAGTACCAGGAGAGCAAATTAGAAGCTGTTTTGTATATCAGATCATCACAGCATTTCAAAACACCTTTTCTGTTTAACAAACATTTCTTCATCGCTTATGGTATGCTGGAATATCTTTAATTACAGCGCCATTAATTTGTAAAAGTCGTATTGTCCATCTGGGGTCCTCCAAATGCGGAAGAGTATTAGCAAAACTGTAGAACAGTATTAACACCTGTCAGAATGCAAAAGGCTGGCTCAGCCTTCAATTAAAGCAATGATGAATATCTCTTTCTTTCTGTCACAGGCTGTTTTAAGGCATACTGCAAAATCTCAGCTCTGAGGCCTTCAATGAGCAAAGCCCATTGAAGGAAGCCAAACGGTGGTGGGAAGACTGCAAAAACGTGGTGTAAAAATTAAATCAGTCGAAGGTGGAAGCAGTTTCTAGGGGTTTAGTGCCACAATAGCAGCTTGCTGACATCAGTTCCTCACGGATGTCTGATATCCTTGGCAGGGACTGCTAGCGTGGCGCAGGGGGTGAAAGGCCACCAGAGCTAAGCAGGTCCAGAGAACTGCCACTGTGCTTAGTGCTTAGCTTGTCTCACTGGTGAGAACTAAGAGTAAACTGCACTGGAAAAAGGAAAATGGCAACTAGCAAAAGGAGATGGTGCAAAGTCCACTGCACATTGGGGTTTAAAAATATCTTGGGAGATCTTTGTTTCAGGACAGAGCAGAGTTTTGAGAAGTAACAATACTGACGTTCCTGAAAATCCTTCCTGTTGAATGTTCCTGGAAGTGATTTACATTAGAAGATTCTCAAAAAGCCCATGAAGCTCCAAAATGAATGTCTAGATTATTTTCTAGAAGAACAAGAGCTGTGATGTTTACATCTAGACCTGACATTTCCTGGAAGTATATTACAATGTATTTCATAAGACATGAAGCTGAAAGCACCAGTAAGTACCAGCATCCTTTCTATCCCAGAAGGTAACTCTGAAACTGGGCAACAAGGGAGCAAAAAAGAAAAGGAGGTACTGCAAAAGTTGTTAAGCAGCTTTATAAACCAAAATAGTCCAATTTATTTTGGGTAAAATGGTGATTACTGCATAATTCAGAGAAAACTGCTAGGCTTTTTGCTGCAGCACAAAATCTCTACATTTCTTGTTGTATACTGAAGAAAAAAAGAAAATTGTGCAAGTCCTAAAATCTGGAACCCAGTGCTAAAGGATTTACTTTAAGTCACAAACTGCTTAGCTATTAGATGACCTATAAACATTTTTGTTTCATGAGTGAATGTTTAATCTAGCACAATGCAATGGTTCCAAAGGAAACCATTAATAGCAACATTTTGTAGCAGTTGTGTGTATGTCCCCACTGGACCTCTAAATGAAGTCTGCACGAGGACTGTAAAGGTAGTAACCCTGCAGCTACAGCTATAATTATCAGGATTTAATGGTGTTTATGAATGACTTGCTATGAGTCAAAGGATAATAATACGTCTTATTAAAAATTTATTCCAAGTTATTTTTATAAAACTTTACTCATTTACATGTCACCAATGATTGCTCTTTTAAATGAAACAATAGAACAATAAGGAACATTTAAGCTTCAAGAGAAATCCTAGCACAGGATCATTATATAATGACTCAGTATAAACAAACAAACAACATGTAATCTTTGTAATATAGCAATTAAAAATATAAGCCTAAACGTGAATGTGTGGAGTTAAAAAAATTAAAAAGCAAACCTAAAAAATAAGTCTTAAAAAAAAGACTTTTACTGTCACATAAAAATAATGCTAAACTCCGGTTCTGATTCACTGAGAAAAATGACCATAGATCTTTTTAGCAACTAATGACTAAACACGATCCAAATGGAACAGCAGCCAGATGGCACATGGGATTTATGGAACATAGCTATCAGATCAACCACAAACCTGAATGAGCTAATGGAGTTCAAGATGCATTAACTAATAATTCCCAGGAAGTAAATATTCCAAATGAAAGAAACTCAAAAACTTTTTTGTTTTGTTTTTTTTTGGAAAACTTAATAAAAGTATACTCATGACGAAAAGGAACTTCCTCATTCTAGGTGTCAGAAAAGGGAGATGGAGAATCAAGATCCTTTTCCAAATTTTTTTTTAGCTGGTTACTGGTTTAGATCCAACAGAGCCCATTTAGTCTGGTATTTCCGTATTCTTTTCAGTCCAAATTTTACTCTCTAGCAGAATATGTAGACATTACCTAAACTTTAACAACCAAAATTAAGGTATTTTTCTTCTAGAAAAGTCTACATGTTGCATTGTTTTAGCCCATGGGTAAGAGACACAGTGCTGTTTAAAGACTAGAAAACAACAATCAGGACTTCTACACTCTGCGTATATCTACCATTAATATCATGTCCAAGGAATTTAAAACTCACAGGAAAATGAAATATATTGATTATTCAAAAATATTCACAAATGTCTTTGACTTGTCATCTCTTTAAGACCAACTTCCTAAAGAGCTGTAAGTGAAACTCTGAGCCTTTGTCAATACAGTGAGTTGGGACATCTGGTGTGTTTTCCTCTAATTGTCCATCTTTGCCCACCAGTTCAATGCAACACATAAATGATTTCGCCTGTCTTAATGTTTTGGATTTCACACTGGAAAAAAGAGGTTTAAGAATCAGCATTGCTTTAATAGGGACTGGTGAGGACCCCAGAAAATGATTAAGGGATATGGGGAAAGAGGCAGCAGGTGCAGTGAAAGGAGAAGCAGTAAAAGGCAGAAGCAGTGAACTGTTACCCAATAGATGCCAGTAACAGTACGAACACTCATTTTTGCTTGACGAATATTTAAGTGCTTATGATTAAAACATGCTTTTTAAAACAGTGTTATGAGGAACAAAGTCTGAAAAAAGACAAAAATACACTCCAATCAAAAATAGTCTCAGCATAAATGAATAACTGGAGACTTTTTAAGCTCGTCACTCAGTTCTGATCCTTAGCTCACCCTCAAAGACACGTTGTTGTAAAGGTTAATTAATTAAAGTGCACAGAAATTATTATTTGAGAGCTGCTAGGTAAGTGCAAAATACTTTTACTATAGGTTAAAATTTTGCTCTTAGGGCACAGCCATGCTTGACACCAGTGTACATTACATTCTGAGACAAACAGTTTCAAAGCTCAGGCCCTTAGCCCAGCTCTGCTGAAGTAAATGGGAATGGTTCTGTGGGTGTTCAAGACCTTTGAATCTAGCTCTGAGGATACAGCTGTGTGGTATAAAGCCATCTCCTAGCTCCATTAGCATGTGCCTCTGGCTCAAGACAGCTAATCTGTTTTGCTTCTCAGGCAAGCTAATTAGATCAGCAGATAGAGGATAAAGCCTGTGAATCTTCAGAGAAATGCCACTGCTCTGAATAGGAGTAAGCACAGAAAACACAGGGAATTTGTATGAATAACTGAGTTCAAAAGTGGTGAGTACCCACTGATTCCCATGGGCATCATGGAAATACACAGATGCTCAACATCCCTGGCCACAGACCACCATTAGCATGTGTCTTGTCTGGACATAAGAGATTTGAGCCACTTCTCCCAGGTGACACTTTGATATCAGTAGTTCTATCATATTACAATTAGACTTTTGTTCACAGAACTTCAACAGTTTGCTAAGAGCGGTGTAAGAGTGGCATCTCCACAAAAGCACCTTGACCCGCTGCACACTCCTCTGAGGCGAGCTACGACACATAACCAAGGAGTCTGAGACCAGCTGCCATTTCTTTCTCTCTGCTACCCACCCACAGCTGCAATTAGCAGCAATGATTATACATGCAACAGGACAGTCTACAGTTTTCTCTTTGAAGCCTATGAGACTCTAGAACTTCCTCCTTATAATTCAACATATCCCACGTTTAGGGCCTTAGCAAGATGTCTGTTTCATGAGGGAGCCTGAGATGTGAAGGTATGAAAAGCAATGGTAAGTTCCTTTGGAACTGAGTTCAGTTCTGTTAATGTTAAATCTAATTTAATTGACCATATAATTTAAAAAATTATGATTTAAGAGTATTGGACAGGCACCTTTATCATTTTATACTTGAGCAAATAAATAAGTTCAGAGCTGAATTTGAAGCCAAAACTTAAAATTTAGGATTGCTTGGACTTAAGAACTATTTCACACATCACAAAAACATACTTGTAGAGCTTAACTGGTACAACAAAAATTTTCTCATAGCTGCTGTAATAAGAACGATGCGCAACGTAAAACCTCAAGTGGAATGCATGAACAGTAAAAATGCTGGTGCCCTTCACTGCTACAGGAATTGTTTTACCTGGTGCAGCACACAGAAAGTTCATCTGCTGAGTAAGATCCTGTGCCAGAATTTCTCAAAGCTTGGGGACCTGATATGCTCCATCCATTTCCTCTTTAAATCCTGGAAAAAGGCAGAATCGAAATTCTGCTAAAAATGAACAGAAGGGAATTATCTATAAAAATTTTTGTTTAAGGGATATTTGAAAAGTATTATATATATTTTATCTGTTCTTTTCCATCAATTAAGAAAAAAACATGAGGAGATGCCTGATTCCTCAGGTATTGTCTTCCAAGGAAAATCAGATTGGTCCAGATGAAAATGCAGACAAGAGTCAACAGTGTTTTCCCAGCTATTGTGTAGAACCACCTTATCAACTAATAAGAATTAATAGGAATTGTAAGAATTAAAATACTGATTTGGGAATGCAGACATGAAACCATTCTTTTCCAACAAACAAGGATACAGGTGATATACTGGTAAAACTGTAAAATGCAGACAACTTCCTTCAACATGACATCACATAGTATTTTTGAATAAACTTGTATACCAAATATTCTTGCAGGAATTAAAATAGAAGTTTGCTGATAATAATGCAGTTATTGAAAGATTTATATGCATTGAAATTCTCTTAAATAAGGGCAGCTTTTTAACTTCAACTTAGGCCTATAGTTGTTTAAAATAAAATAATTTCCCTGTAACAGTTATGGGGAAACATTTGTTTTCATTTTCTACATTTAAGTTCATCCTACTAATAACTCTCTGTTCCCACCTCCTCTCCTTCACTAAATGATGTTAAAAGAAAAAGAAAGGATGTTTGCCTACTCATTTTTATTCCTCCTATCCAGAACAGAGCTCCCACCTGCCCTCCATCACATCTCTGTAGGAGGATGGAAATTTAGCAGAAGCAAAGACCGGGAGTGAAGGCATTCATTCACACAGATTTACATGCTAACTGTGGAAACATTTTATGATTTTAATTTAGACGCCACAACATTTTTTGGTCTCTTCCCTTCCATGTTGCCATCTTTGCTTTCCTTTACACCTGTATGCTTATTCATCTTTGAAGATTCCATGACTTGTAACAGCAAATAGAAAACATTTTTTCTATAAGATTTCCATCTTCTGAAAGAAACAACTTGGCACAACTGTATGGACAATGTGTGCAAATTTGCATACACTCTATATATTTTTTCCCCCCTAATATTTTCTACATTTGTAAACCACAGATGTACAACAGAAAAAAGAAAATACAAAATATTGTAATATATTAGTAACTTACATTTAATAATTGATTCATTACTTAATAATACTTGAAGTATACATTAAATTTAAATTATATCTTATATCTGTCAGAAAAGAAAGACTACCTAGATGTTTTATGGGCACAAAGTCTCCAGGGAGTGTCACAAATTCACTTGATGTCCGTAAGTAATTAATTTTCCATTTGGAACTCTGATTTAGCTGAAGGATGTGTAAAAGCACATGCAGACAAGAAGTCAGGAATGGAGAGTTCTCTATTGACTATGAATTTGAGCACTTTCTTATGCACTGTTTATTCTAAAAAAATGTAGTGAAATGTGCTGTGATGAAGAAACAGGCACCTGGTGCTGGCGTATCCTACAGTCATGTTCAAAAACTAGACACAGGAAGTCTTTTGTTTCAGACAAATCTTTCTTATTTTCTTCATCTGTGAGCATTGGCAGTTCAGCCACACAGATCTGATTTTTTTTTTTAAGATGAGCAACCCCAAGTATTTTGGTACAGGTCTGTGCTCCTGGGAAACAGACATTTGGATTGTATTCCAACCTTTTTTGTTTTTACAGTGTTAATAGTTATAATCATGGTACCAGTGGTTAATATCAGGTATAATCAGTGGTATAATCAGGGCCAGTTTGTTAATATCTTGTATCAATTATTCTTGTGATCATTTTTCAAAACATTTTTGTGAATTTTCATAAAATTTTCCTTGCTTTCCTCTCCCTAAAATTTTCCTGAAACATCTCCACTGCAGTTTCAATGCACACAATTATTGCTTCAATTTATAATTTTCAAATTATGAATTTAAATTATATATGAAATAAACATATTTTTCTATCTTAAAATTAAGAAGATTCATATATTTTAGCATTTCACAGATCAGGTTTTTACAACAAATTTTTTCCATCTGGTTTTTGATTGAGTTCCTTTTTCAAGTTTTTCATTTCAGCTGTTGATTTGTTCTGTATTTCCCTTTGTATCCAATTGCCATATAATTCTATTTCTATCACACAATGCCCTATGTATTCTTTCCTAGATGGGTACATATTGTCTCTGACTGGTTCAATGGAGTCACTTGAAGTCACACTTGAATCCAGCCTCTTCCCACACAGTGGGTTTGTCCGTTAAAAGCTCTGCCCGAAGCAACACTCAGAAGACCAAATCTTTGGTGAAGGACAGAAAACAGCAATGAATTCCTCAGAATATTCCCCCAGCCTTACAGTCAGGCACTCTTTTTTCATGTTAGCTGAGGGCTTTACTGTTTTGCCAGCAATTGCCCATTTCATTCTCACAAAGCCTTCCCTCCCCTCCTCCGCCCCGATGTAAATAAAGGACACCACATCACAGAAGTCAATTCAGGCAGAGATGAAGATCAGTCCTTAGTGTTGAACTGCACATGGAAACTCTGTTGCTCCCCCTGTGCTGGCAGCCAGCTCACAGGACCAGAAGCGCTCTGGGAGCCGCAGAGATCATGGAAGGGAGAGGTGAGCTCGCCTTTTCCAAAGCTTGTGAAGCAGAGAAGCCCTAACACAAGGTTTTCAACACAGCTGCTAGCAGATGTTGCATGAGGACACAGAGATCTTCTGGACTAGACCCTGGGCACAAAGGACAAGGTTTGGAGGGCTGGAGCTGATAAAACCATGAAAAGAGGAGGTTTATGCTACACCTCTTCCACCTCCTCCTGGTCGTCTTGAGCCTTGACACAAGCAGGTGCTGACTAGAAACCTTCAGCCTTCTCAACCTGCCCTTGCCTACTTCAGTCCTGGAAAGTGTTAATTTATTAAATGCTGCTTATCAGGAACCAGATAGCACTACAAAGCCCATATTTGAGCAAGATGAAGACAGAGACTCTCTCCTGAGCTCCAAGTGCTCCAATGGTGTCAGTAACTAAAGACTTTTTTCTCCAAGGGGGAACAAAGCAATTTGCTGGGTTTAGGTCCACTTCACAGCTGTAGAAAGGCAGGTGCCATGAACCTCTTACCTATTTGACTGAGCCATGTCTCCATGGAAAGAGAGCCATTTCTCTCTCTCATCTATGTATTATTTCTATTCTGTGTGGTGGTGGATCTTGAAAAACTATTCTGTACTACACTAAGGTTTTGCTTTAAGGTTGTCCCTGTCTCTCTGATTCAGAGCTTGCTTTGAAGCAGGTTTGATATGAAGTTGTTCACCCTGTGTTTTATTACACTAAATTTGCTCCTATTTTGGCAGCCCTGTGTTGAAAGAACAAACAAACAAACAAACAAATTAGTTGTGCATTAATTTGAGAGAAATCAAAATGGAAAAGGATGTAGGCAACAGAATTTTGGTTTTGTCAATCTTCCTTGTATAGGAGCTCTACTCGCTCTGTGACTTTGTTCACTGTGGCATTAACTTGTCTATAAAATAGGGATAATTACATTTTTCTCCTTGATAAAGCAATCTAGAGTATATGGATTGATAGGGTACATAAGTTATGCATTTTTAATAATGAGAGGATAGACCTGTACACATTTCAAGCTTCTTAAGAATTAATGCATCTGTAATAATATAAATTGTTAGGGCCGAAAGCTGAAAGCAGTCATGGATGCTTTTAATGCATTATTTTTGAAGTTCAATACAAAGTGTCACAAGGCATTACATATTTCCTGTTTGCAATCAAGGAAAATATTAGGAAAATTAAGAAAAAATAAAAACCAAATAAACTCACAACCATTCTAAAGGAAAAACTCTTATTACATGATTTTCTTGCAATGCATATTATGGGTTAACTCATAGTTAATATTATTTATATGAAGGTAAATGTTCTCTGATCTACAGAAAGAATAAAGACTCTATTCACAAAAATGTTAAAGCGAGATTGTATCTGAACAACAAAGATATTTTTAAAGCAATAAAATATTAAACAGATGCCAGTGTTTTCTTAGATACATAAATGGCCTGATATGGAAGACAGTCAGGTAATAGCTTTGAGCTGTGAATGTTTGCAACAAAATGTGTAGTCATATAAATCTCACTTGGATTGCATTGCACTAGAAAATCAAAATGCAGAACAGGCCTGCTGAAAGAGATGTTAAAGTTCACAAATCTTTTCAGAAACCCAAGGTTGAATTGACGTAGGCTGATTTATTAATTTGATTTCAAATTCTGGAAAATTCTGATTTTTGAGAGGTTTGTGATTTAAAGAAGCACATAAATTAATGTCACATATTTTCAAAAATTGTTTTTAAAACCTATTTAGTTCCCAAACTCATGTCAAAGTGTTGTAAGTTCTTTTTAAGGAAATATGATAATATTAATCTAACACATTTTGCCTATTTCTGGAGTCATTTATGTGGCCAAATTGTTTTTAGTTATTAAATATATCAAATATACGCAGACAGTGAGAACTGCAGAAACCCATGGGCCAAAACTCAAGATGTCTATAACTTGAATTGTATAGGTATTAACATGAAAACACATCAGAGTTCCTTTGCCTCTGGTGCTAGGAGGATGTTTTTCACTGTGAGGGTGGTGAGACACTCAGGTTGCCCAGGAGGCTGGGGATGCTCCAAGCCTGGCAGTGCTCAAGGCCAGGTTGGATAAGGCCTTGAGCAACCATGGCAGGTGGGCTGGGACTAGATAATTTTTAAGGTCTATTCCAAGCCCTTACCATTCTATGATTCTATGATTTTTCACCTCCTGGTAAGGTAGATCTGGTCAGCAAGCACATGTTCACAACCAGCTGTAAGAAATAACAATCACAGCTCTCCTGCCAGCTTCCAAATGACTCCTCGATCCAACAAACTCACTCAGGATCTCAGAGCAGGCTGGTCTTCTCACTCCATGCCTATGTGGGCTAAGACTGCCACCAGGACAAACAGAATGGGATCTGAGAAAAAGAAAAGAAAAGGCTGTTCAGTGCAGGCCATTCATCTGCAAAATGCCAGGTTTCCCACAACACTTGATTTCCATCAGCTGCAGCACTTCAAAGTGCTACACACTCACGGATCTGCTTTAGGGTCATGGCATAGAATCACAGAACATCCTGAGTGGGAAGAGACCCACAAGGATCACGAGTCCAACTCCTGTCCCTGCACAGATACCCCAGCCATCCCACCCTGTGCCTTAGAGCATTGTCCAAATGCTTCTGGAGCTCTGACTGCCTTGGGGCTGGGCCCATTCCCTGGGGAGCCAGTTCAATGCCCATCCTCTGGGAGAAGAACCTTTTTCTAATATCCAACCTAACCCTGCCCTGACATAACTTCAGGCCTTTCCCTCAGGTCCTATCACTGGTCACCCATTTTTTTCTGAGTGGCATGACCTTTTTTTCCCTGAGTGGGCCCTAAAATAGCTTTTCCCAGAATTTTTTTTGGCTATTTCAAAGTGATCTCATTCCTCTCCTTTTGAAAGCTTCATTAATAACCCCCTGAAAATTCCCTCATCTCTCTAATTTGTGAATGGAGCAATATGGGATCTCTGTGGATAGAGATTTCTGAAAAAGAAAAGGGTCTGCTTAGGATGCTATGACTCCTTATCAAGTATGTAGCAGAAATTATTTTAGAGGACCATTTAATTCTGCACTTAGGTGTTTCTCATTATCAGGCTCTCTAGCACAGGATCAGTAGCAATTCCACTGTTCCAGAGCTTTTGTCATTAACAGCATTCCCACCTACAGCAACCTCTGTTAGTCAATAATAACAGCTTGTTTAAAAATAGCAGCATCCACTTGTTTGCACTGTTATTATCTGTGCATGGTTTATTTCCCCACAAGACTCTGGGATGGTGCATAACCTGCTCTCTCTGGGACTTCTTTCACTTCCTTTTTCAAAGCACGTTTTAAGATCAGGAGACAAGACAGACATATTTTTAGCAAATACTAGTAATGTAATTGCAATGCTGTTACAGTCCCCAAAAGTAAAATACTGCAGTTAGAAGAAGCTGTATATTCATTAGTCAATAAAGTATTACCACACAATTTATTGAATTGTAACCCTATTTTTCCTTGATGAAGATGTTGTGTAGCTTTCACCTTCATATAAATCTCAGTGATTTATTTAGCATTCAGAGCTGGAATAAGAATAAGAAACCCAGGCCAAATTCCAATCCAGCCTTCCAGCATCATGTCCTCTCTTCTCACTTCAGACTCATGCTCAGACATTCAATTTTATTATAACATAGTTTAAAAAACAAATATTGATATGAATGGTGGATTTTGTAGGGCTGTATCTTCCCTACATGCCACTAATTCATTGTCTTTATCCTGCAATCTGACAACTACTCCATTCACGTAGATGCTGTTGTTTGTGAGTACAGAAGGTGATTCAAAAGGCATTGCTACACAGCATAAAGACAATTTATTATGCCAACGCACTGTATCTTCCTCTGTAGATTAACATAAATAATTATTGTAATACTGCACTGCACTGGAATATGCTTAAAGCTAATTGAATACAAAATGAATATACTTTTTATATTTCCTCATGAATTACAGTTAAGCCTTCTATTTTGTGACAGAAACCTAGAATTAAAGCAGAAGAAACAATTAATGTTATAATTATGTGTTTCTAAACTTATATTCAAAAGCATTGGCAAATTATTGTCAGAATATTTGCATACAAGCTGAACAATTAAGCTGTCAGCTGATTCTATTTCTTCTTATTTTTCTTGTTTAACTGGTTAATTTTTTTAATCTATTTTGTTATCAGAGCCAGTCAGAACTTTCAACACTACTTCATTGCTTAATTTAAAATAGCAACAGTGGAGATACATTAGCAAAAGGAAGAAGAGAAATACATTGATATTTTTAGTATATTTCTCTTACTTTCAGAGTACCTGACAGTTCTGGAAAGTGAATTAATAGCATACATGGCAAAAGAATGGTAGACCTACTGTCAACTGAGAGCTGCAGTAAAACCTTGATTCAGTTATGCTGGAGGTAGGATTTTCATCACACTGTTATGCTGTATTTTTTCCCTAGCACAGCAAACTAATAACTCTTAGTTCATTAGAAATATCATTAAAAGTTTTCCATTTTTGCATATGAAGAAACACTTGACCTAAAAGGGTAAATACTTTTATTCTCATAAATAGAGGGTGAATTTCCCAGTGTTAGAAAAAAATAATAGTACAGCTCCTTTCACAAGAACCCTCTGAAAACAATATCCCAATTTCCTGCAGACACTGTCAAATTGAGATATGTCACATATGAAAATTCAAGCCCATTTCTTGTCTAGTTTTACTTCTGCTTTGGCCATGACATTAGCAGATTTGATGTCTGCAAGAGGAAAAAAAAAATTTAATTTGTGGAATCCATTGACAAACACATTCTTTCTTTCTTTCTTTCTTTTTTTTTTTCCTTTCTTTTTATTTTTTAACCTTGAGTTAAGCAATCAGATCTCTGAAAAAGCTATATTTAGATTTTTTTTTAATTGACCCATTATTTTGCTTGCTTTCACTGCCAGAACCCCCTACTGCAAACAAGGATAAGGATGCTACCTGGACTTCATTTGATGAATAGTTTTAATTAAAATATTCTGTACCATAAGTATTTTAATGTTACAGACAAACCAAAGGTATGCAGTAATAAATTAAATTATACATTTAAATTAATCTATAAATATGCTATAAAATTGACAGGATATTTTTAAGATAGAGAATGAGACATGGATCGCTAATTATGACAATTAAATATCGTGAGTAAAAATAAATGACAATCAATATCCTAGAACCATTTTGTAAAAAGAAAAAAGGGAGGAAATATAATATCATTTAGATGTCTATAAAGGTGAAAAATTATTAACAAGTTAGAGTCCTGATTTTTCTATTGTAATAAAATGATAAGCATTAGAACATTATACTTTTCATCACTGCTAGCCATAAATACTGTGCAGATACTGTACTGGCACAATCCATTATGGGATTCTTCTATTTGGGTCTATTATGTTCAGGATAATAACATGTTTAATTTTTACTAATAAAATTTCCAGGGTTTCTGCTCACTCTGAGTCTGATCCAGAAGCCAGTGAACTTATTAGAAGATTTTTCTTTGCATTTAATGAATTCTGGATCAGTCCCTCCTTCAAAAAAAATAAAACAAAACCAGCAAAAACCCGAAGAAAAACCAACCAAACAGCAACAAATAAAAGCAAGTTGCAGCAGTGTAGTAGTTATGTACACACAATCAAGGCCTCAGCACCATTGGCTCTTTTTCTGTATGAAAAACCACCCAGGGTTTCTTCCTATTAGCAGCATATCTGGACCAAGCATTAGCTCACGTGCCACAGGACACCTACCTGAAATTCTTTTAATAATTACTTCCTCACATCAGAAGAACATTAAGGCCAGCCAAAAGACACAGCGCTGCTTTGTCTGCAGTGCTGTGTTAGGGGTAGTAAATGTGTAAATTGGGTGGAAACCCATTAAATTACTGTCTCAAAATTGTCTGTTTTAATAGTATTAATGTCCCAGCAATGATATGAATTTACAGTCCATCTTCACGACCATTTATCAAAATGGTAAAGGCAAAAAAAGTGAAGATAGGACTTTTTTTTCATCCTGGAGATTTGGGCTAATAGTCATTATTATACTCATATTAAAAGCCTAGTCCATGTCTTTCAATCATATATTTTTCTTCTAATTAAGGCACATTCACTTTTTTGCTAATTAGGTATTCTTTGTTGCACAATGTTTGCTCTAATCTTTTGGAATCTCTCTCAATATCCAGTCGTTGCCTTCATTACTGGCTCCCCTAGAATCCAACCAAAGCATGTTATTTTTTCTGCTAATTATATCCTCATTTACAGATTGTTGCCTTCTCTGATTGGCTCTTTAAACCAGTTGCTATGACTTCATTAGCAATGTCTTCTGACCCTGTTATTTCTTGTGACAGGATTTGCTCCACTTGTCCTGTAGCACTGTATCCCAGGGTCACTCCTCTCCCGGGCTGGAATAGTGTCAAACACGAAAGGTTTAGGGCAGAGAAAATCACTGCTGAAGTTGCTAATTACCACATGCAGCAACGGTACAAATTAATGCTTCTAGCAGTTTAGGGGGAAAAAAAAAAAAAAAAAAAGAGTGTTTTAAAGGTGTCATTAACAGGTTAGTTTCATTTATATATGAGCTTGACAAAAAAAACCCCCATCATCGTAGTGTGTTTTTGCTCTTACAATCTCTCCATCAAATAAGTGTTTTTAAATCATGTGGGATTTCTTACAATGCTATATAGCAATAAAATTACTCAATAAAGCATTCTTGAGCTCGATGATTTTAGAAGACAAGCGTTTCTAAACAGATTTTCCTATTGTAGCTTGAATTTCAGAATCTTGTAGTGTATTAGGATTTGATTTCTAACCTGTCCTATAGAAATAGTAGTCTCCCTTAAAACAAGGATTACATTTCCAGGCATTTAAAAAAAATAAGTAATTACACAAGGACAACATATTAAGAGAAAATTAAAATATATGGAACTGCAGTGAAGTACTAATACCATGTTTATATTAAGCTGGAGAATGGTATGAGATTACAATTTCCAAGGGGTACAAACTGCATATTGTGCTAATTGTGTTCCCCACTTTTAGTCTCTTGCAAATCTGAATAATCCATTACCAGAACCAGAGATTCAAGCACATAGCAGAGTTTAATACAAGTTAGTTAATATGAAAAACGCTGTATCTAGTTGTTTGCAAAATTACTTTTGTTGATTAAAAGGCTCTTCAGAACTTCCGGCTTGTGAAAGGGTTTTAAATTGTCTAATGCTGATTGTGATTGCTATGCAGAAAAAAGGCAATGCGAAGCAAACCATTATATCACTGAATCTTTGTTAAGCAGGCCTTGAAAGTGCTTGACAGCATAATTAATCTTGTGATATGAACAAAGAAACCAACTCAATAGTATTGAAGATGCTTATTAAAAATACTAAATACCTTTTTCCACTTAAAAACCTTTTGAAATACTGTGGAAAGTGCCATTACCTTTTTTGTTTCTGCACTACTTTAGTCTAAAATTGATACAAAGGACACATATCATGAGAAAAAGAATAAACTGGATGACAATAAAAATTAGTTTGAAAAACAATGCTCCCTGATTTGGGGTGTCAGCTAAGCAACCTCCAAGCATTACAAAAGACCCCTGCACACACATGCATACACACACACAGTGTCCACTGCTGTTAGCTTCAAAATTTGTTTAAAATAATCACTGGTTGTCAGTCATATTATGCTTTCAAAGTAAATCTTAATAAAATCATTTATATTTAAATGGATAACATCAATTTTAATTGTTGCTTCTGCCTTACGTTGTGACTATATTGTATGATGCCATACCAGAACAAATCATACACCTAAGATTCCCTGATGCAGTGGGATGTGTTTGTGGTGCAAGTTAATCCCAAATATACTGAGGGGAGCAATACAAAGATATGGAGAGCGTGCTGTGACATGGGCTGGAAGAAAATTTATCCACAGCTTGTAACGTGCATGTTTGCAGCATGCAGAGACAGAGGGAACCAGGCTTTGCAAAGGGAAGCTGCTGAATTCAGATGAATATACAGTCTGCTGTGAAAATTCATTAAAAAAATTACAATCATGGAAACTAATCTTTAGAAAAAACACCAGTTTTGATGCCCCTCAATTTATTAAGAACCTGATGCTGCAGCCAATGTTAAAATTATCTCTTTAAGGCCAATTTAACTGTTTAATTCTGGAAAGCGTGATTGTGCAACTAGGACTCGATCCTGCAAGACAAACAGAACCCGTGGGGAAAAAAAAAAAAAGCAGGCACTGTGGCAGACATAGCCCAGCAATCCTGATCCTTTTTAAGACAGAAGGTCAGTTGGAGTGAGTTAAATGACTGGTCCCACAGGCTGGCTGACTGAAGGTTGCTCCTTGCATGTACCAGGAGCCAGCTGAGGAGTCATTCTGGGAGGATCACAGTTTTATCGGAGGTGGCATCTCTGGTTTTGGTCTCTGTGGCCTCTTGATGCCATAAAATACACTGTTCTTGTTTTCTAATAAGGCCAACTGTTCTGTATATCCAGATAAAGAACTGCAGATTGGAGCAGGAAGAATACAATGAAATAACCAAAGCAGCAGCTCTGAACTTCCTTTCAAGCATATCTTTATAAGCACTGTATGTTGGCTATGCCTACTCTTTACCCTGCCAATCTAAATATTCTTTCCTGATTTCTGAGCACTGAAGGCGCTTTCTCTGAGCAGCAAAGTTCATTGTTTTATGAAAAGAACCATACTGCACAGTTCTGTCTCATGGAAAAGCCCCCACGCATAGACAAACACTCAGCGCTGACATTATTTTAGGCTGTATGATCTTTGCAGGGAACACTGTCTTATTTCCATTTAAATTCCGTGTAGCACAGGCAGCCCTGCTTCTGATCCAGGGCTGCAGACATTAGTTTAAGTACATTTACCTGCCTCGGTAGTGAGCAATTGGCAAAGCTTAGTGCATCAAGCCCATGAGCAGGAGCCTTCTTTTAAACTTTCCTGATGCTGGCAGTTGCAGTCCTCCATGAAAAAGCCAAACCTACTGATTAAAATACAGGCTGAATTTGGAGGTAAATACACCTTACTTTGTCTTACTTTCAAGTTTTTCAATACCCTCCAAAGACGTTAAAAGCTGTGTTTCATGTTAATAACAGTGAATCAGCTCTGGGGTTGATTGTCCTTGCTCAGACAAGGCTTCCTGTGACATATGGCAATCTTGCCTGAGCACAGACAGTGTAGGAGGCTCTGATGGCAATCGTTACTGCAATTAGCAAACCACACTACCATATCCATGTTTTACTTTATAGTTTCCATTCTAAACACTGGACCTTTTCTTGAATCCTCTATGTACAGAACACCCATTAATTAAAATCAAACAGCAAGAAATATATAAAAAATCAATGGTAGAATATGACTCATGTTATTTAATTAATGGGTAATTCCTCGCGTCAATATGCTGAGAAAGCTTGAACTTAACCTTTAGGATTAAAAAAAATTCACCATGTGAGAAAATTTGCTTTTTCCTAATCACATTTCTCCTTAACAGATTTTAAAAACACACGTAAAATCTGTTGGCAAAGTGTTTGAGTACATACAATCCCTAAGATTGGAAGTAAGCTCCTATTGCTATCCATATCAACTCAGATAATGGCATGAACAAAAACACCTACAGGTACACACATCAGTGCTGGAATACACAAAACACTGTAGTGCCTTCAAGTGATCACAACATCAGCCCACCAGCTATACCTTTCTTCTCTTTCCGTCTTTCCTCAGCCTTTCTCTTCAAAATTACCACACAGGTGTCATTTGTTGAGCTATGTTAAGTCTAGAAGCACATGGAGACAAAGCCTGTATTTCATAATAACTCAGCAATATGGATTTTGGCCTTAAGGGTACAGTCATTCAAACAAGAGAATAGCAGTAAGAAAGCCCATGAGCAAAATCTTAGAACCTCACAAAAGGAGATGTTCATTCAGGGGTGAACATTTTATTTCAAGTTTAATAAATTTCATTTTCAAAGAATTGCCAACTCACACAAATTTGTCACTAATCATCAAATCGGAGATCCTTTCTTTCCTGCTCACAATGCTAGGAGTAGGCACTCCATTCCTCACTATCAGTAAAAGTGGTTTACTTTCAGCAACTGCAGTTTTCCCTCAATTTAGATAGTTATTTCCTCCCTGTTCTTCCTGGAAGCTGAAAAAAGTCTTCCATCTACATCGTCCTAACTTACTAAAGGAAAAACCAAAATCCCTCAGCAGTTCATATTTCTTATACATAGACGTCTGAAGCATCACCAGTGGTGGAAGGATCATAGGGAAGCCTCAGGACAGCCTAGGAATCCTTACATGCCCTCTGAAAGATTCTGCTTGGGGAGCCCCAGCTCCAAAATCATCCCGGGCTTACAAAACAACAAGGCTTGATCCATAACATTTCCTGGTGAGACCCCTCATAGTGTCATTCTCTTTTACTTTAAAAAGTATTTATAAGAAGGCAGGATGTGGATCTGGTTTTTCAGACTTTTTATAGTGACCTAAGACACCTAAACAGGCATTCTAACAACTTATTCAGAGGGAACAAGAGGGACCTTTGGAAGCTCAGGGAGTTGTATGTTTTCTTCCTTTGGCACCCAGACATGCAGATTCAGTGGGAGGAGCGGTCAGATCAACTGAAACTATGGTAAGCAACCTGACACCACACTGGACTGCACTAGACCCTTTCTAACTCGTTTTAACCTGTTTTTCTCTATTGCCAGGACTGAAGAGTCATGGCAGAAAAACCGCCCTGTTGTGAACAGCAAGTATCCCTGGCTAAGAAGAGGAGCTGCTGGATGCTAGGCCTGGAAAAGGTGCCACAGATAACAGATAAGGGCCAAAAGACTTTTTATTTTCATTTTTCATTTCATTTTTCCTTGAATCCTGTAGGGAAAAAACATAGTCCATATTCTTTTGTAGCTTCTAGCACTGCATCTACCAACCCAGAGGTAGGATTCTTCATCCAGCTATGAACAAGGGCCCCCAATTTTGTGTGCATATTTTTTTCCACAGATACAGGCTGATGCTATAGGAGTGGCCTCTGTATCTCAGGTACTTTGAAGCAGAACGTGACCAGAACAGTCTGTGTTTACATTCCTCGTCTTGAAGTATTTTGCACCAAATGATAGCTGTAAGAGGGTCAATGGATGTATTAAATCTGGACAGACCTGAAGCACTCCAGATGCCCCCATCCCAGTGAGCGGAGCTGTGCCTATGACAAGCCTGTGCCCAGCCTGAGCTGGCTGCTATAACAAAGGGGCTGTGTGAAAATAGTACCTGGTAGTGAATTTTCACTGCTGTATGCTGACTCCAGTAAACTGGGCACTCTTTAGGAATTCTGAACACATCTTGACTAATATGTACTGGGTTGTATGTAGATGTTCCCTGTTGATTTTTGGGGGCTTTTTTTGATTCTCCTCATGGACCAGGCTGTCCCAGGAATGTCATTATATGCAGAACCTCGTGATCATCAGCACACTCTCATTGCAAGGCAACACAGCTTGTTTACACTTGACAACAAGAAGTTTGTACATTAAGCCAAGCATTTCTGCAGGCTAGAGCACCTTTCTCAAAGTCCTTAGCTACAACATTCCCTTCCTCTCTGAAAGCTGAAGAGCAAGGCCACCCAACCATTCCTTGCTCCTGGCAAGAGGGACATTAGAACATCTCAGGGCAAGACAATAGTATGTCATAAAAGAAATAACACTTTTCAGTCACAGACCTCTCACACAGCAGAAATGAGGACAGTCAGTATCACAGGACTCACAAGATAGGAGAAGGATGAAGAGCACCAGTAAATCTTCCTCTGGTCAAGCCCTGACATTTGTAAAGTATGCAGAGAAATAGTGTACCTCATCTTATGCTTCACAGTTACCCTTCTTGGACCAAAAGCTGCAGCTGTAGCACAGTAAACACAGGAAGTTTGGATCAGATCAGCCAGGGAGAAGATAAATTCCTGTTGAATGACTGCATCTTGGAATGGGAGCACATTTTCACTAATGGCATATTCCAACCTGTATGACCATAACAGCGCCTATTAGAGTACTGCTGGCAGGAAACTGCTCTCAGGAAGAATGACGGTAAAGATGGGGAGAAATTGTTTGCAGAAAATTAAGTGCAGAGGAATGGAAAAGCTAAGGGAAAAGCAATTTA
This sequence comes from Struthidea cinerea, assembly GCA_013397865.1. NCBI lineage: Eukaryota > Metazoa > Chordata > Aves > Passeriformes > Corcoracidae > Struthidea > Struthidea cinerea. The sequence continues at coordinate 691,638 of VZTI01000187.1, read as the reverse complement.
GTATTTTATGGCTTGTTAAAACAACAAAGCGGGTTTAGGGTCATAGAGCCAGAGGATTAGGAGGATCAGGAATCCAAATCTGGGATGGGACCTTCGGAACACAGAAAGTGTTGAAAATGGTACATGGAAAACAGAGACCATTAATAAGAGAAACATAAACATAGCTGGAAATTGGTAGAGTGTTGTAAGAGAAACAGAGGTAAAATGAGAAGCAAGAAAGTAGTAATTCTAAAGATGAAAACTGAATGAAATTATAGCCTATGTTAACTGCCCAACCTTCCCTTTCTCCCTAATCACTTTTGGATTCATTGCCCTATGTGACACAGCATAATTAGAGGTAATTATAGCAATACAGATTTCATGAAAATTAGCTGTATGAAGAAAGACCTCTATAGCATCTCTACTATATGGAGAAAAGGCAGACACAATACTTTCTTCCACTTAGCAGAAGTCAGCTGGCCGTCAGCTCCCATCTACTCCCAGCACTGACAGACCCTGCCCAGCCATGGTGTGGTGAACAGAGAAGATAAAGGATTTATGCCTGGGAGGTCAGGCTTCGTTTTTTCTCTTGCTCATGAAAACATCATGATGTTCTGTTTAAATCTGAAGACTTTTAAGTAAATTATGAGTTGAGAGCTTTACTTCACATGCAAACAATAATGAGAGCTCGTTTGTTTGCCACTAGAATTCTAATTATTCTAATGATCTGCTTTTTAGTTTACCATTGTAGACTAGAGATTATGAAAGGGAATTTACTCTTGATTAAGATGAGAATGAGGGAACATAGTCTCAATGATTTATGTGCTTGCAAAGTTTGACGGAGTACAAATTTACCGGTTTCCATGAAATTGCAGTGTAACAGTTTTAGAATTCAAGAAAATAGTGTGAAGTCACACTTAGAAATTAACTAATTCTTCAATTAATTACAAAACCTGAAAAAAGCAAAATTCCTCTACATTCTTAGCTTTCTCCCCATGCGATTAAAAAAAAGTATCAGTAGTGTCTAAAAATTACTCATAAACCCAAATCTAACCAATCCTGAAGGAGCAGCCTTACATAAGGACAAGCTGAGCTTTTAAAAAGCCCATGATTAACAGCACAAAAACATGTGCAAAGACAGGAGACACATTTTTTTCTACTCAAAATATAGCATATGCCATTTCTAGTGACAATGTTTGCATATTATCAGAAGTCAAAGCAATTAAGAAATTTTTCAAGATCACTGCTATGTACGGAATTAAATTTACATTAGAATGTATTTAAGACACTATTCTAACAATATCTTGAATTTTTCGCTGAAAGATCAGCTGGGACATTTTGTCCACACCCAGAAAATCATAGGTCAAGTAGGATCTGAATTCAAGTTGGGGAATTCTCAAGCATTGTCTTTTGATATTTGATAAAAAGTCAATACAGGAGACAGACAATCCTCCAGGGGGGCAAGAAACACAGCCTTAACCACCACATGATATCTCATGCATGGACATACTGTGTTCTGAGTTAGTATAAGTAAAATGAACAGTATGGAATATGCATTGCAGTTAGATTGCTTGCTGAGCAAAGCTTCTTGCCATTCACATACATAGGTAGGAGCTTTTCACCATGGTTCAGATGTAAAAGAGGAAATTAAGGACAAAAATATTTAGTACATCCATAATGCAAACTCAGACATCATATAGTTTTGCTGGACAGGTCAGGTTTCAGTAATTTAAATTAGTGAGACATACACTGATTATAAATTTAGAAGTTAGCTATCCAAATTTATAGATATTTTTAAAAGAAGGACGCATCAAAAATCATTATTCCAACACAGAGGCTCCCTGTTTGCAGCTCTGGCTGGTTGGTGAGCAGTTCAAGAGAAAACAAGGAGTTTATCAGAGCTACCCCTAGATCTCAGTTGTTTGCAGAAGAGATGATCTTCCCAGGTAACTGCCTGCACTCTCTATTTGAAATACATCTCCACTGGTAGAGCAACAGATTGAGTTTGATGGATATTCTTGTTGCATTCTGAGGTGTGAAGAAAAGGCCTGAACTGTGCATATGCTATAGAAGACAGTTTTCGCTATTACTTCTGGTGGCTCATTGTAGCTGTTACTGCTTTGTTCACAACCTTTGCACTCCGTGATGTCTCTTGAAAATACAGCATTTATTTCACTGGTTGCCTTCAATTAAAGTGGCATTTCTGCTCTGAAGTAAAATCTGCAAAATGCCATTTGACTCAGGGGGTTTTTGTGACTCCCAAATGAATGTGTTCATTTCATGTATGTAAATGTGAACGCCAGCTACACAGGCACAACCTGAGAGTTGAGCTGGTTCTTTTCTTCATCCTGTCTCTGTGACTGTGCCCTTAACTAATTCCTGGGCTGCCTCAATGTAATTGCTTGTACACAGATGTGCAGAAGGTGCAAAGAATGGATATAATCAATCTTGCCCTACCTTAGTGGTTTTGTATATGCACTTCAGCAGGAATATAAACAAGTTAAAAATAAAAAGTTTGTTGGTTTGGGGTTTTTTTATAAATCAAGCAGTTAGTTATGCAGGAACAGATACACCTAGATGAAGGCTGTGCTAAAACAGCATTTGCATGACAGGTTTTAAAAAGCTGAATTTCATTTTAAAGTTAGGAAGAATCACGGAGTTCGTGAGAAGGTTGTCCATGAGTGTGAGACAGGGATTTTTTTTTTTTTTAACTTTTATTAATAGTTAAAATACAGCAATACTCCCTCATACTGCAGATAGAAATGACTGCAAGCACCACTTGGTATAAGGACTCTGAAAGCAACTTAAGGCAGAGAGGATGGATAAAAACTGGATACAGTTACGTCTGTACCAAAGGCAGATTTGATCTTAAGTCCTCCAGAACATCTTCCTTTTCTTTCTATTGCCAGTTTTTCCCTGAGCAAAGAGCATTTCTGAAGAAAATCCCATCTAACCAGGACTGATACTTATCTTCACATTAATCAGTTGTGAAGAGATCATCCCACTTGGATGGCATGATAAATACATCTTAAAATGAAAAAAATTCAGTAGCAGTTGGAAAGGACAGCTTTTACATTTCTGATGTTTTCCCACACAAGCACAGAGAATCTTTATACAGAACTGCATTCAGTATTAGAATTTCTCAAAACCTAAACATCTTGACTTTATTTCTTAGAACAGGGGGGTTTTTTAGAGCTGGTTTAAGGGTTTGATGATCGTAGGAGAATTGGGATAGTAAGTCTATTTGAACTTCCTATTCGTACTCTCATAGAAAGTATTCTGTAGAAATGAAGGCTACTTATTCAATTGAAAAGCTATTCATGGCAGAAATAATTAAAAACAGAAATATGAAATAAATGGGCGGCATTGTACATAATCCAGATACCTAGTACTGTGTGATATTAATTGTTAATTTCTCTCAGACACACATAATTTTAATATTTAAGAATAAAGTATTCAGTCCTCCAGTCTTTCACAACACAGCTTTTAGGGAAATTGGTGAGGTACATGTTTTGTAAGTCTGAATCTAGACTTGATTATTTTGGCCTTCATGTACTCCGTGCCAACTGACACTAAATCTCTTTAGCCTCATAGACCAGTAATTTTTCCCTGTTTCTTATACATGCATTTTTATATCTCTCCAACAATTTCCTTCATAGGTGAGCAAGACAAAACCGGCTGCCTGGAATATTGCTCAATGTGTATTGAGATTACAATAATTCAGTTAAGCACAGGTCCATATATATACCATCGGATGCTCTTCCGGATATTCTTGTATGACTTTCCCATATAGCAATTAAAGCAGCTTTAGGAATAGCTTGTCATATATTTACCTTGAATGGACTGCATTCTAATAGAGGTCAGCTGCAGCCATGAATTTTATGCCCACTGCATGAAAGAGCAATATCAGTCCATCTATGCTGGCTAAAACACTCCTGCTGAGCAGATGGCTGATTCACTGTCTTGTAGATTCTTCATGGTCAACTTTCAAGCATAGCAACTTGCCCCTAATAAGACAGTGGCGCTGCTGTAGAAGAACACGATGTTCTTTTGTATTTCAAAATGGCATTTCCACTCTGAAAAATACCAGTAAACAGTTTCTGAGATGTTCAAAAAGAGTATCAGCTGATCCAGAGGATTCTGCAACAGCATTATAGGATAGCTTTTGCTGTAATTCCCATAAGGATTTTAATTATCCTGTTTTGTCTTTTCAATTGGAGACAGCATTTCCTATTGAACTGCTATTATGGTATTGACAACTCAGGTGTTCAGCTTTATTCTTTTGCACTGAGCAAGCAAATTACTTCATATTTATATCTGAACTAATGTTTCAAGAAGCTATGAATGGATTGATGCTGTTGTGGATATGCTACCAACCCCTAGCACTTTGCTGTTGAATGTAATACTAACCAAAACCAGCAGCTGCCATTCATTTTCTGAGCTGCTTTAAGAATTAAATACATTCCCAAGTTTTTTTTTTTAAATATCAATTACTACTATTTTGCCACATTAGAAAGCATTTTAGAGCGGGATTCGTCTGCCCAAATATAGATGAAGCCATCTGCACCTGAGCTACTTGTGAGGGCTCCCTTTATAGTCAGTGGAGAGAAACAGACACTTTTAGAGTGCAATTGATCTTCTCTTAAGATTGACAGCTACACTGTAGACAGCTAAAGTTGGATGAGATTAATAGTGTCCCCAACATTTGTTAAATTATGCAAGATTCTATATAAATAGAAGACAAAGTCTCTTCCCTAAAGAGCTTTCATCTTCAGTCAATACATTTCCAGAACTGAGCATCTAAATTGCCTGTCTTTGTCAAGTGCCTCCCTTTGATGTTATTCCATAAGGTGTTCTCTGGTTTTCCTGGACAACCACAGCACTCACTTGAGAGAGCAATACATTCAGGACAGGGAGCAGAAGAATTACCAAGAGCAGCTCTGAGAGCTATTTTTCCAGAATAGTGATAGGCAACTTTCTGAAAAGTTTTTATTTATCTTTTTAGAAGTGAGTTGTATTCTGTCAATTTTTACTGACAAGCGGGTAAGGCAAGTACTTCAAAGTAGAATGAAGAACTGTGTTTGCCTTCAAGAGCCCACTCTTCCCACATACGCTGATTCCTCTGGGAAGACAGCAAAGTGAAGTAGTGGCTTCCTCCTCTTCACTACTCTGTGACATGCATGCACGTACACAAGCACAGAGAAATAGGGGAAATAGAAATATTTTCCATACCTTAAACAGAGCACTGAAGAGGTAGGAACCCATGGGCAATACAGACCTGGCAGTAAACTAAAGCTGAACATTATCACCACTCCTTTTTTTTTTAACAAAATTGCAGCTCAAGGGGAGGGCACAATTTGACTTTTCTGTGGCAACCAGCTGATTTCAGAAGAGAAAAACAGCATCTACACTTACGTGGAACACATAAATAAAATACTGGAAAACTAAGTTTTTGGTATCTTGCTTTGTTATAACAAAAGGAAAGGAAAGCTCTGGGTATGTGTAACCATCAAACTTGTACAACCAAGTTTCTAAGACAAAATCATATTTTATGTATTGCTATAATAGGAGATCAAGGTGCTCAAGTGAAGTGAAATCTAAATTCTGAATTACAGCTCTGCACCACTAAATTACACATGAATATGGGAGATATTTATGTTAGATTTTTGTTAAATAAATACTAAAATGCAGCCACCTATATCCATATTTCTATGGAGTACATGAATGACTACAAGAATTTTTATCTTTAACAGGTGACATGAAGAACTCATAATGCTTCTACATAAGGATCAGAGAAAGGAAAATATTCCCAGGTCCAGTAAAAAGAAAACAACAAAACAAAACCAAAAACCAACCAACTACACTTTTGTCTGTCTGATCCTGAATGATCAATCTCATTAGTCTAGAAAAATTTAACAACAGTGTGCAACTACTTCAATAAGATTTCTAATACACCATTCGCATTACAGCAGGACATCACTTTCAAAACAAGCTGTCCTTTTACAAACAACTGAATGGTTTCACAACAGACACCATTTTTTCTCTCATATTATTCCCATGCTCACCTCAATAAAGCTAAGAACAACTTACTTCAGAAGCTTTTCATAATTTTTTTTTCTAAATTCCATAAATTAAAATTTTGAATTCTGTAACTTACCCTGCTGAGCAGGTGCATTAAAAGCCTATTAATGTTTTGTCTATAACAGTCATGAAAGACATCTTTTTTCATTCAAAAAACCTCCTTTCTGATAGACATCTGAACCAGACTGGTAGTTTCCCAATGAGTTATGTACAGCAGACTGAAGTTTAACCTGTGGGAGAAATAAATAAACAAATCACTTGCTCACAGAAGAGGAGTAACTTTGTCCAGAAGCACATCAGGTTTGTCAAGTCAGTGCAGGACAGAGGTAACTTGCTGAGGTGGACTCTAGGAAAAGTTGAAAGCTGATTATTCTACAGAATATGAGATATCATAACTAAAATAAACAACTCAATAGTTATAGTATCTTCAGTAACAACAGCAGGATAACGTGTATTTATACTTGTCAGTAAACGAGATAAACCAAAGCCCCAGAATTTTTAAAGAATTTTTCCTACTTCTTATATTCTATCACTGGGTAACTAGTCTAAAGAGAACATCCTTGTTCAATGCCCATAATCTCTTCGATGCATATTTAACTATTAAAATTTAGCTAACATACTATTTTTACTAAAATATAAAGCAAAACAAGATCTCAGTCACAGCCACAAAATCTTTTTTAATGTATTCCTTGTGCTACTTCTGAATATTAATAAAAATTAATAATTAATTTTGCCTTTGGCATTGCAAGATATACTAGTTTTAATTAGTGTACTGTACTCCTATACAATTAAAAAATAATTGATGTCCACACTTATTGGCGGTCTCTGTGATCTCTTTTCCTGTTGTTGTCAACAAATGCCTCAAAAAACAAGTTCAAGAATGTTTTGCTGTCCACTTGATTTACACACCAAAAGTAACAGACAAATCTTTTATGATGAAACAGAACAGTTTTCTGTTTAAATTATACACAAGTATATTAACTAGAAAGAGAAAATTAAAAGCTGATGGCTCAAAGAAATAATGGAAAGACTATCAAAATGTTTAGTCTATCAACAAATTTGCCTGGAATGTATCAGCAGATGACATTATTTTAACTTAAATGCAGTGGCCATCTTGTATTTGTTACGTCAATCCTATTGAGCATTTAATGCTGATGTCCCTCTTGATCAGTTTCAGTTATTTAAATTCAGCATATCATGTTGCTGTTCTCCTACATCACATTAATTGTACCATGAATTATTTCATTATATAACGCTAAGGTCTCTCTTTCTCTCAAGAACAAGTCAAAGAATTAAAGTATAAATTCCCACAGGGAAAAAAACTAACTTCCCTTCAATGTATTTGCATCAGGATCTTGAATAAATATAAGTGGGTTTTTTATTACAGACACTGAAACAAAGACATGGAATCCCAGATGTATATTCTCCAGCACAGTTATGAAACAGAACAAAACACTCATATGGCAAAGAAAACCCCGAACTGACTATTCCTTATCTAAGCCAGAAGTCCATGCTTGTAATTCGAATCTGAGTCAGAAAATGTATCCAGAAGAGTCATTTTGGGGCATGACAAAAAGCTACATAAAAACTGCTGAGTTTATTTTTTCAATATCACAGGAATACACACCTCAGACTTAGACACAGGACAAGGGCCAGATAAACAAATAAGCAGAAGAGCAAAAAGGATTTAGAAAACACAGGAATATTTTTTTTTCTTCATCTAATTCACACGCTTATAGAGTAGTGAACATGAAAAATCAGCAGATCAGATATTTATTTAATTAATGCTTTTATAATGATTAATGATCTCAGTAGTCATTTTAACTAAAAATGGATAGCAATTCAAGTAACGCATTTAAACAAATATCACTGAAGAACTGAGAGCATTACAAAGTACATTCTTATTTCTGAGGATTTTTCAAAGTTTTTTCTCAACAACTTTTCTGTCAAGGCACACAGAAGTCAATGGCCTCAATGAGAGGAATTCAAGTGTTTCTTCGTGTGATGGGAGGAATGTCAACCCAGTGAAGTCCCTCTGAGGCGTGAGCTCTGCAAGGGACCCCTGGCTCCCACTGCTGCCCTGCTCACAGCATGGGCAGCCTGGAGAAGTTGGGGCTGGAACTGGATGATCTTTAAGGTTCTTTCCAACTCCAGCCTTGCTATGAGTCTGTGAGGCCCAAACCACTGGGCTTGCTGCTCCTTCTGAAGGTGTGAATGACTCCATTACTACCAAAAAACTCCAGGAGCTGCTTATTTTGGAGCAGAAATCTGCAATAGATTTAGCGGCAAATCTTATTACTGAAATAAACAAGGAAACAGCACAAACCAATCGATCAGAGAAACACAGACATCCTACTTCAGGGAAAGACTGAGAAACATGATGTCCCTCACCACTGCTCTGAGGCAAACATCTTGCCAAGCAGTTGTGGCTTGCTATGGGATATGTGGGACACCTCGAGACTTGCCAGGTCCGGGAGCACCAGGAGCCTGCTGCCCCTCTGTCCCTGGATCCCCAGCCCTGCACTGCCCAGGGATGCCCAGCACTGCCCAGGGGCTCAGGCTGGCACTCAGCTCCGTGGGCACCCCGCGCCTGCCGCCACCTGAGGGGGAGGCCCTGCTCCCCAACACGTCTCTTCACAAAACACCAACACTGCGGCAGGAGGTTTTTGCCTTTTACACAAGTTCAAGTTCCTGCCTGATCAGGGTTTTCCCCCCTTTAACGTAGCTATCCTGGTAAAAAATCCCTGAAGTCACCACAGCGGCCTCCTGGTTCTCACAGCTCCATTGCCTGCTCTCAACATGTGGTCACTCGCAGGGCCCTTTGCACAGCATGGGAGAGCTTGGGCAGCCTTCACTCACCCACCTCACCAGGCCTTTCGCTGAAGGCTTGTGGTGCCTGATATGGCAAAATGAAACCACATAAAAGCTTCACACATTTTCATTGAAAGCAGCCAAGAGACCTCAGAAAACCCCCTGGCCATAACGACACCAGCATGTCATGGGCCAGCTACCACCACCTCTGCGAGCGTCCTGATCCCTGCTGAAAACTTGAAAAGATTTAATGCTGTTTCATCATGTGAATTTGTGCTAAAACAGAGGAAGTGGGGGATATTGCTTCCAAAATTCCACTTCCTAGTCAAATGCCTGGGGTCTCAACATATAGTTTAGTAATTCCAGCACTGTTTCTGACCTCAGTTACTGCAGAGCAAGTTTATCAGGGATCAGCTAAATAGCATGAGTGGGAGTGAGATGTTTTTATCAAGTTTGCTTGCACTTCCAAAATTCATCAGAAATTTCAACTGGCTAAAAAGATTGAAGAAACATGGATAAGAGTCACTAATTCACATCTGACCAGATAAAGTCAATAAAGTGGTAAATTGAAGACATTTAAATTACATTTAACTTTAATGCTTACATTCCTTAGAAATTTTCATAGTCTCTGTAAAGTTTTTAAATTTTTTTCAACCATTTTAAATTTCAGATTTTGTAAGTTCTGTTTGTATCATAGTGTCACAGTTACAACTAGTGCAATTCTGAACAGTGAGCCCATAAGCACTAAAAATAAGCTTGCCTTTTGATCTTCCTCATTATCCTCAGTTCAGGGCAGACAAAGAAATAAATGTAATCCAAAGACAACTACTGCAGAAGGTCTCAGTATCCCAGCCAGGGCTCCAGAGGCCTACTCCTAGAAGTTCTGATTATAAAACTCTTCTCTCCCTCTCATCATATATTTCTTCCCAACCCTCCCATAGAGGCAGTCCTGAACTGGATGCTTTTCCCTTTTTATTTATGTGAATTCTCATGACATGTCATGCACCACATTCACAGCAATCACTGGCAGATAGTTAAAGTTTCTAACTGGCTACAGGGGAAACCATTTTCCACCAACTGTTCTCCTACATGCCAGGATAAAATATATCTCGTGGACTAAATCTCTTCCCACTTGTATCCTGCCAAAAAGTATGGGTTTTGTTTTTTAAACGAGGCTTGAATGAAATTCCATTAGCTATTCCTGAGCCATGGCAGAATAACTATTCCAGCATTAAAAAAAAAAAATCATCTAACTACAGATAATTGAACTTGTCTCAAACATGAGTTGTTTTCTGGAAACATGACATGGGAATAGACTTTAGTATAATGGCAAAGTTATTTGTTTTGTACAATCTTCATTGAATCAAAGCCAGTTAAAGACCACTTGAAACCATAAGGTATGTCAGCGTCTTAGAAAAATATTTTACATCAGCTGGAATGCTTTAACCATACAAGTCTTCTTCATGGATGGATGACTACATCCGTTAGCTTGCATGCTTTACAATCCTTCAGAACTCAGGTTATTCCAGAATTGCAATCATCACTTTTTAATTTGTGAGATGCCTTTTCAGTATAATATAAGAAACAAAAATATTTAAAAATAAAATCAAAAGCGACATTATTTTATCCACATGATGTTTTTGTGATGTTTTATACTCTTTCTTTTGGTTTTGAATGCTATATCAATGCAAGCACTGAGGAGTGAGAGATTTTATATTTAATTTGCTGTAGATAATGAATGTAACTAGACTATACATGTTTTCACCCAGGCATGGTAAGAATTACAGCATATTTCCTCTAAGCACTGAATACACAAAAAATCTAGCCTTTTAACTGCTGTTGAATTGAGTTTAAGCTTTGAACAACTGAGAAAAAGAGAGGAATTTTAACCTGGCCACAGAAAATCCAAACTTTGTTGATGTTTGTTCTTGACACATCCAAAGGTATATTCAGGATTCCAGTCTTCATGAACCCTGGAAGATCACAGCTCATGGTTTCCTACATGTCTCACCTTAATTCTTCACATATTTTTGCTACAGATACAATACTGGAAGTTGGGAAAGACAAGGGGTAGCAGCCTCAGCCTCCATACTTAACCATTGCAGATTACTCTGGGAAGAACAAAAAATACATGGATAACCATCCTACTACCCAAATTCTGCTCTGATCCCCCCTTCCCATAGCTTGGAAAGAAAACTGGATTTTCTCCAAGGCTAGACAGGTGGCAGGGAAATATTTTTTGGTTAATTACCTCAGAATGCTGGGAAAGGTGTGCTGCTACCTCATGTCTGCATTGTGCTGCCTCACACTGGTAATTAAGCTGATCAGTACTGGTACATCTACCCACCAATCAAAGCTGGATATAAGGGATATTTTGAGGAGACAAAGCATAAAACAGCATTGAATTAAGAGTTTGGGTAATCAAGATGGCACATGTTCTACTTGAAAAATAAGGCAAATCCTTCCAAAAGAGGGACAGCTGGCATGCTGAAAGTTAATCTTAACCACAAGAAATGTATTTCTTGCTTTAAGAGTCACAGTTGGGGCCTCTGTGCAGGCTTGTAGCTAATGAGTTGATAATGTCTCCTTCAGGGGAAGGGAAAAAGGCCACTACTCAAATTTCTCCTTGATTCCTCCTCATTTGGGATCCTGGCAAATCAAGGTTAGCTCTAATATTTTTATAATGACCAGTCTTGCCAATAGTGGACTCAGTGACAAGCACACTCAACCCAGCCTTAAATTAAACACAGCTTTATAAATGAAAAATTGAAGACTACACAGAAGCGGTTTAACTGAAAATAGGAAAGCTACGTGCTTTTACACAGCATGCATGTTTTCAGTATTGCAAATGTCTCACTGTTACAGAACACTGGACTCACCCCTCACATTGTAACACTCTTGAACACATACAAGTCTAACCACCATTATTTTTAATGCACTGTTTTCTGTAGGGAATACCATAGCAAAGTCGATTTTGTATCATTAACAACAGAAAGATTTTCTGCTATCAATGCTGCCAAAAAATGCAGCCTCATGGATTTCTGCAAAGATGAGAGGTGTTCTCTGTATTTCTTAGAGTAAATAATGTGCTACCCTGCCGAATCCACACAAATGTAAAAACAAGCACAAAGATGCAAAGTTAGTGACTTACTTAATATTTTCCAGAAGCTGAATAATTTGGCCTAGGCAGATACATGTGTGTGGCACCTAATGCTACCTTTACCTGCAATTTGCTGCAAGTATCTGTGGAAGTATGTGTGACATGAGAGGAGCCAGTTTAGCTTCCAGGCCTCACGGAGGACCAAGTTAGATATATTCAGTCATTTTTTTTCTATAGTCTCCATACATAAAATTAACTAATTTGATAAAATTAAGCAGACAATTAAGCATGCATGTTTTTATAAAACTGTCCTTTAACTTCACTTAACCTGACAATGCCTTGACTCACACATAACTTACTATGCAAGATATGTCTACAAACATATTTCCAAGGGGCATAAAATGCAAAATGCAGCAGAACTTAAGACTAGTAAGCAGTATTAATTGAAGTATTCATGGGAATTTTCAAAACATAAATCAAATTAATAAATTGCAAAATTTCTAAACTATTACTCCCAACAAACTTTACTCTAGAAAAAAAAATTGCTTACACTGCTTTTTAAAGACACATTCCTGCCAAGTCTGAGTTAGGAACCAGTCTAAATTCTAAAAAAATAAGTAACTTCAGCATTTTTTGAATTTAACTCTTAATACAAAAATGGTAAAAAAGTAATATAAGTTTTAAGATGGCAAGTTTAGATCAGAGTCCAATTCTGACATGCAAAGGTGATACAACTTGAAACGTTGCTAGGCTGATTTTCTAATAAAAATGAACAATACAATCAAATAAATTATATGAGGTCATTAAAACTATTAAAGTCATTCATCAAACAGAAAACAGATCTTTTGATTTCAGGGAAATGCAAAGACTCCAAACAACCCTCTGCAAACTCTTTCATCATTTCAGTAATTTTCAACATGAGTCCATCCTCTTCTGATTCTGCCGTATGCTGCCTTCTGCTCCTCCCCCACTTCTCCTCTAATAGTGTTCAGAGAGAACTTCAAGATGTGGGCTAATGGAGCTGGCATGGGTTGGAGTTTAATATTGCATGTGCTTAACTTTTTGTGCAACTGACCAACATGACATGTCTAACTGTATAAATGGAAGTTTTATGGTGATAAGATCAGTAGTTACTGAGATATTTATGTGACATGCTGACAGATATAAAACTACAAAGCTTGCTTTTATGCCTTACATCCTCTAGAAAAAAAATAAATACTAAGATGATGGGTCACTTTGAAGAGAATTTATTATCTAAATTACCTAATACCTGGCTAAGTTCTAATATGCAAGATGAGGTCTCAAAAATGCTATTAAAACTATGGACTTTAATTTCAGAGGATCTTAGTATTCTCTGCCAAATGGGGCAGAGTACAGCCAGTCTGCTTGTCTCACTCTCTCTCTAGATCACAGTGCTGTCATCCAACCAAAAAGGAGAGCGATGACAAAAACCAGAAAAAGGCACAAGATAATCTCTCTCCAGTTTTTACACTCCATAGGTTTGGGTCTCTCAGGGAGATTCCCATCTCTGCTAAGGTGGAGGAGGAAGACTATCTGAGAAGAGAGAAGGTCAAGATTAAAGAAAATATATTATTTGTGTGTGTGTATATACATGAATCTATACACACACACATATGAGTGTAATCTCTGGATGAAGTGGAGTCTCTTTTACATTTTGATCTGGGGAAAACCAACCTCAGAAATTCTTACAGAACAAGAAGACAATGTTTCCTGCTGCTAGAAAGCAGCTCCCCCCAGCTGTGCCCACAGCTGAAGTTAAAAGCCTGCTCTACTTCCCTCTTTATTTGATGTGAATGGTACTTCACACACTGAGAAGGCAGCAGCCGCAGCAGTAGGTAGAAGAAGGGGGAATAACCTAGTGGCAGCAAAGAAGGGAGAAAAATAAAAATATTTTTTAAAAGGCTTAGAAACTTGTAGGGAAACACAAGGCCAGAAGGAAAGCAAAACTTCACTTCAGAAGACACAAGTATCTGGCAGTATGCAAAGATTACTGACCCTGAGAACAAGATAACTCGGAGGACAAAAGAATCAGCAGACAGGAGGAAATGCAAAACATTCAGCTGTGCTCTTACTTTCCCATGAGCTCAGACCCTTCCACAACTGAGAGGATTTTCAGTGCCCTTCATGCCCACCCAAGATGCCCCTTATCCCAATTTTTTATTGCACATACTTTCCAGAAGGACGGTGAAAGAAAGCCAAATACCTCTTTAGTGCCTCAAGGATCCCCTGTGATCACCGCCTATAACCATCCACACCCCTGTGACACTGACTCCTGCTGTGTCTCCCACCTCCCACATCCAGACATCAGAAGGAAGATACACACACTCCACCATACATCTGCCACAAATATCCATGCTTTGTCTATCTCCAGATGTGACAGAGAGAACAGTTAATCTCGGGCACAGAAGATGTGCTTTATTTAGTTAATCCAGAACTTTTGTTTTCTAATTTCCCTAATCACTAATCTCTCTGTTTTCTCTATATGCCTTTCTGCCCCAGCCTTCTCCATAGCAGGTATTTTAAATCTTTGGCCTGCTTCTAGTCTTGCCTGAAACATCTGGTGGGAAGGAAGAAAAGCAGCAGTGGGATCCAAAGTCGAGTTTGGAATAGAGACACAGAAGGGCACTGATTGTTCCTGTGCCCATAACAAGTGCACAGGATCACCTTGTCTGTATGTAAACCAGCAGGACATGTGAAGGTTCACGACACGTTAGGAGAGGGACACTTAGTCCAGGCTTTGCCATTTAGAATTATTATGTTGGGAAAAAAAAAGCTGGATCTTTTTTGGCAGGGGAATATGCTTAAAAAACTTGTTAGACATACAGTATATATGGCACTTTTTTCATCAGTTTCTTTTATCTGCAACATTTAGGAGGTCAGACTGAATTATCCTCTCAGCGCTAAAGCACCTATGCTTCTATTGGAAGAACAAAATGGGAATTCTTCTAAGAATATTTAGACTTTGTTTAAAATTTAACAGTGTCTAATGGCAAATCTCCCTATTAATCACCCATCTCAAAACTCTTCTTCAGATGAATCAGTGGCATTGTAAAAGCTCCACAGTGATTATTCTGGCACGATTATTTCAAGTTTATTTTGGATAGTGTTAGAGGGACTTTGTTGGTCGTGCCAGCTGACCATGATGATTAATATATAATTAAGATTCTTGACCATTCCTCTTGTGTCAGCAGGAACACATCAATTCCTTTGTCTTCAGCCGATGCACACACCCAGGGCTGATTGCTCAGATATTGTTGGTGGCTCACATATGAACTATCACCTAATGATTAGATAGAGGTGACAGAAATCAAATTCTAATAATTGCAAGATAACCTCATATTTTAATTCAAGCAAAAGCACTAAAAACTTTGTTCGGTAGTCTTTGGGCTGTCATATCCCCAATCAAACCCTAAAAGCTGGTGGTGGCCCCTAAGAACAAGACATATATTAAGTACAATCTAATCTCATAATAGAGATAAAGTAATAGAAAAACAGTGCTGCTCTGACTGGAGAAATGCTGGTGTAAATAGGAGAGCAGAATCCAAGCATTAGCACCACCTATATGGTGCACACCAAATATACCTCAGGTTAAACTGACTCAGTGAAGAGAAAAACAGTAAAACAAGCACACAGAAAATCCCCAACCAAATAGAAGCTATCTGGCCTTTTCCCCTCCTAGCCAACATCTTTCCTGCTCATTGCACAGCGCAATCTTCCTTCTTTAAAAGAGTTTTGCAGCTTTGTCAGACAACAGGATATGTAAATGTGATTTTGTTTAGGGGACATTAAGGATGCATGTGACAAAAGACTAGCAGCATATCAGCCATGAATTAAAATCCGTTACTGTATTTTAGTTTATTGATCTACTGTAAGCTTCTCAGCATTCTAATTTAAATAAAACTTCAATTTGTAACAATACTATAAATAGAAGGCAATATTGATCAGAGTGCCACCAGCCTGCTGAACTTTTGTTATCACTGAAGCCTGACCAGTTAATGTTGAATGTTACAATTTATTACATTGCAAAGTACAATACAACACAATAGCATTTAGATTTATAAACAAAGATATGCTGAACTACTGAAAGCAAGTTCAGTCAGCTCAGAACAAGAAGAGCATTCTGATTTACTGGTGCACTACAGCACTATTTCCCTATGTGAGGCAATATTTCATTACCTTTCTGATATGAACACCTGTTAACTCTTCTGAAGATTGAATGATTTGATTTCTTTTTGACTCTTTTAAACCCCAGAAAAGCATCTGATGTCCATCAGCAAAGATTCATTGCTGCTGTGGTAGTTTTTTTGAGTTTTTGAGGAACATTACCAGTTAAGATGGGCAAACAGTGTCCTAGGAGACAGAACTTCATAAAAAATAGTAGCAGATACCAGACTCCTAACGTTACTCATCTTCCCCTCTTCCCTTTCACAGGCATAAAAACTGAAGTAAATGGATGTAAAACAGCACACTTACAGGCAAATTCCACATGAGAGGCTGTTGTTAGGCAGCGAGCAATAAAGCATTCTCTAGACAAAGTATATTTCATCGCAGATCTTCCACTCCTGCAGGTACCTTGTTCCAGGGAAATTACTGAATTGCCTTAAAGCAAGCTCAGTGTCCCTGCATCATCAGCCAGGAAAGCACTGGGGCTGCCAGTCAGAAGTCATGTGCTCACTTTCCATTCTAGGTGCAGAAGAGAAGGCTCCTTGGACTCTCCTCTTCTTCAAGAGTAAGGCCACTGGGATAGCCTGCAAGACAGAAAAACATCAGAGAAAACAGTTCTCTTGGTTTTGCTTCAGAACAGAGGAAACTCAGCTTTCCCAGCCAGGCCATCTCTACTCAGAGCTGTAAATGTAATTTTAAAAAACTCCACAATCCAGTGAAAAACATTTATTAGCTGTGCCTGGATGCAGCACTGCTTAGTGAAACACAGTGCTCACCTGCACCTGAGCAAGAGGAGTTCATAAGCCAGCAAGGTATGGTGCAATGTAAACTACACAGGCACTCCAGGAGGGAATTCCTGGGGCGGTGTTTATAACAGGAGAGCCTCTGTCTCAAGGGTGGGAATCAATACTAATGTGAAGGGCCACTTCCGTGTGCAAATGCCAGAAATATGATCTACCAGTTATTCCACTCAAACTCCTGTACGATGCAGATGGGTGAAACTCTGGTGTGAATCTGCCTGCGCGTGTTAAAATGGGCACCAGAGCAGGGCTGTGAACTCACAAGCGGCTGAACACAAACACACCCCACAGGAGAGACCCTTGGACAAGGCCCTTCATCCACTTTGTTCTTCCAGGCAGATCTCTTCCTTTGCCTCCCTCTGACCAGCAACTCCTAACAATCTCCTGCAACTCCTCCCCACTGTCTGCCCCAGCTCCGCAGAGAAGCGGTTCTTTCCCTGCCATCACAGCAGTGTCTTCACAGGAGCTCAAAGCCTGTCCTGTGCCCTTTACTCTGCACTCACACAGCAGCACAAGGGACCGGCTGCAACCAGGCAATACAACCCACGAAAAACAACCTGTGCTACAGAACAACACACGATCAACCTGAGAGTGTCCATCCAGGACAGGCCCAGCTTTCTCCAGGCAGAACTAAGGCAGAGAGCACTGAGGAAGCAACTGCAAGGGAAGCAGCACCAGCCCCTTCAGAGGGACAGCTATGAGCTGCCCCTGCCCCTGCTCCCAACACGGGGGACAGGCAGGAGTGCCCCAAAACCTGCCCAGGCTACAGCTGCTGGCAGGGTCTGCAAGAGCTTCAGCTACAAAGCCATGCAGGGAAATTGTGTACATAGCACCAATTGCAGCACTCCTATTTGAATTAGAAAACAGTACTGTAAATAAAGTAATATTAGTATGCATATTTCCTGGGAGAATTTTCTCTCTAGAGCTCGATGTCTATTAGCCTTCAGCCAAAATAAAGGTCACCAGACAGAAGATTCTTTCTTTTTTCCTTTAACAAAGAATGTAATCCACTCCGACACCTTCAGACTGGGGAAATAATTTTTTAATTAGGAGCTGTAACAAAAATGCTGCTATCATAGAAACAATGTTAGGGTTTTAATTTTACTTATTTAAAACAAGACACGGCATTTTGAAGTGGTTTCAGGTGGAGGGGA
This sequence comes from Struthidea cinerea, assembly GCA_013397865.1. NCBI lineage: Eukaryota > Metazoa > Chordata > Aves > Passeriformes > Corcoracidae > Struthidea > Struthidea cinerea. Next base: position 673,528 of record VZTI01000187.1, on the reverse strand, counting down.
CATGATTTAACCAGGGGTTTGTGGACAGAGTATGCAATTATCAGATTAGCCTTTTAAGCTTTCATTCAAAATTCACCTGTCTCTAGGTATTTTTGATATTGTCAGGTTAGGGGGAACAGAGTCTTGATATGTTTGCTATTTACAGGTTCATGTACTCCTAATGAGCCCTGACCTGCAGAAATGTGCTGACACTCCCACAGTGCAGGCACTCCTGCAAACGTGGTGCTTCCCTCCTCAGTAAAGCAGCACAGCGAAGAAAACCCAAAACTCAACTCAGTCAAATACTCGAAACTTTATTTTTGGTTAGCACAGATGCGAGGTACCAAACTTAGAGAGAGCAGGCAGCCTGCAAATTAGTAAGATTACTTGTTCAGGAATTTTAGAGGAATTTGGCAAAAATAACTGACATTTGGTCCATTCCGACTTAAAATGTCATTTGATGCGATAATATTTGGCAGATCTTTAAATCTTCCTAGAAACAACAAATTCTAACTTCAAATCACACCTTAAATTAAATTTCAATTCCCTAACCATAATTATGAATTTTTAATTTTATACTGATGAAGTCTCCAGTCTGCACAATTCCTAATTCTGTAATTCACCCAAGCCAGAAATTCAAATAATAGCATTTTATATCCTTGCAAATGCCCAAGACAGTATGAAGCATGGTTCCTTGCATAAACTGTTACAAACATATCAGGAATATGTTCAAATAAAATTCATAAATAATATTAACTACATAAAATACAGAATGTCTCAATCTGTTGCAGGAAACTTTGAAAGCAGAAGAGGTTACATTCAATGAATGTTTTGTTCATTAAAAAGTATTCACACCAGTCTAATCAAAAATTTGGCTTTTGCATCCCCCTTTTCCTTTTCCAGCTGTCAAGTTCTGGTCTGAGCACCACATTTGTTGACATCTTCTGCCAAAGTCTTGTTTAGTTTATGCATTCATAACTGGACAGAAGGAGAAAAGGAGGCCTGAGACAGGCCAATAGATAGACAAGAGCAGCGTTGAATAAAGCCAGATCAGGTGAAGAGGAAATGAGATCTGGAAAAAATCAAAAGGCAGGAGGCCTAGGGAAGGACAAGAGCACATATGGGAGAGGATTTGCAGATTGAAGGATATAATAATGGGGAACGGCAGCTAAGAGACAATGAAACCAGCAAACAGATGGAAAGAAAAAGGACAAGGAAAGAGAAATAAAGTTCAAAAGTGCCAGAAATAGAGCAGGAGCTATTTAACAGCGAATCAGGCAGTGAGAAGGAAAGAAAGACACTGAATGGAAAAGATTTGACTATTAAAAAAAGGCCTTATATTGAAATCCTTATCACACTAGGTTCCACAGCAGGAAGATATGTTTCTATTTTTTCCCCAAGAAAGTCCAATATTTGGAACAGTTTTAATGCAAAGGTAGAACTCGTTAAAAAAGGAGTGTATAACTAAACTTTTAGTGCCAATAGTAACCATATATATTTTAAATAGTCCTACAAGTACTAACTGGATCCTTCAGAGTTGTCCTCTCCGTTTCTCTGTATATAAACAGAAAGAATTCCATAAGGCAAATAAACACCTCTTGCCATCTGCTGGGAAGCAAGCACTAAGAGTCTTTACGAGTTCATTTTAATGAAAAACTTTTCAGAGATGCCCAGTATGTAACATGATCCATCAATGTTTCTGTTTCACAGCCTTATTAAGATAGTCACATACAAAACGTGGCAGATTCCATCCTTTCCGAGAATGATATATGAATTACAGAACACTCTAAAAATGCATATTAATTTCTATAAACCTTACTTAAAATACCTTAGCAGTTAGTATGGATCAATGTATATGCATATTAATGTAAAACCTCACTATTGCAATAGCTATTTTAGGGGGTTTTTTACATAAATATGGTACATGCTAAGATATTTTAAAAACACCTACATTGAACCGTATGGGTAATTCCATTTTGTTTGCTCTTATTACTACTAAGGAAAAACATATTTAGGTGAAAAAAGCGACCTGTGGAAAATATTACTGTCTGTTTGCATAGAAAGACAACTTTAATCTCAAATTTCTTGCCATTGATGCAAAGACTGAATAATCTCTGAAAACAAATTCAGATTAATAATAATTGCATTGATAGTTCAGTTTCTTTCCTGAGTATAAAGGTACAGCACAGGTCTTTATCCTGCAAGCAAGAATAAAAGAATGTTTACATATGCCAGCCCTTAGCTCCTAAAAATCAGCAAAGTCCCTTATACCCAGGAATGTCAGAACAGCACAGCAAGTCTAAAGATCTGTCTCAGTGAAATCACTTTACCTGATCTGAAAGGATCTGAAAGTCTTTTTCCATATCCCAAGGAATGCTCATGCACAATTGCAGTACTTCTGTATCCACTAAAATAAAACAGGATCGTCCTTCCTTCACCTTTCCTGAAAAGGAATAATTTCATATTTTCATTTGAGAGGGACAACACCCTCCAGAAGTGTAAATTCCTCTGCGAGGGGGCTTACACAGGTGCAGCGCTACCACACACACTCGTTACAATCATCACGTCATTAACCGTGTCACTGGGAACCAACTTCTGAGTAGTTTGGGCATGAGGCACCTAAAAGTGGACAGACAAGCACCTCTTATACACAGCCAAGAATATTTCAGAAATAAAGAAATGGTTAAATATTTAAGCATTAAATATTTACTTGCCAAACAAGTCAGCTCCTCACTTTATTTGGGTTCTCTGTTGGTTTTCGGGTTCTGGGACTGGGGTATATTTTTACGTATATTTTGCTTAAAATAAAGCCCCAGGTCAGTCTTCGTGTAATTTTTTTAGCTAGTCAAGTTATGAACCCCTGAAAAAAGGTGTTTTTAATGGAAAAGCTTAGAACCCCTTAAGTGAAGTGCTGCGAATGATGGCAGCTTGATCGGAGTTGGAGAAAACGTTCAATGTGATATAAGCTACTGAACTAAGTTGTAAAATGACAAGGACTGAGTGAACAGTTTTTAATACAGATAATATTGTTCATGTAGTCTATAAATATAGAATTAAATGTTGACCTCTATCTCCCATGTCAAAAGTCAAAGTCAGTGTCAGCACATATTGTTTTTATTTGTTTCAAGAGAAAAATAGATCAACAACATTAACCTCACAATGAACAGAGAATTGAATGAATTAAAAAGCAGTACCCCATAAATCCCCTTCCTTTTATTGGCACAGTGATAAAAATGCCTAGGGCTTAGAGGAAAAGGGTAGTCTCAGACACTCGTCTGAGCTGCTCTATGTACACAGAGCTGTACATCACATGCTAAAACAGAGGAACAGAGATATTAAGATTTGTACAGTCTCATATAATACATCATATCCATCAAATTGCATCATAGCACCCTGCAAATCAGGGCATGTCAGATATCGCTAAGACAAGTAGATTATCACTAGACTACTTTAAAGCAACTTTAGCCTTCCACCTACCTTTGAAAAACACATTTCACAGAAGATATTAAATACACAAAAAGACTTTATTCAATACCATCCATACTTGTGGTTTACCAATATTTTAAGACATCACCTGAAAAAACGCCATTGTGCTTAGAGGGTTACCAGCTTCACTGATTGGGTAACTCTTTAAATTCTTGACTCATTGGGATAGGACTGAGGGATATGATATTTTTCTCCTGTTTAAAACGTCATTTTTTTTCAAAACACCTCATAATAATAAAGGCCCCTATTTTACAACGCCACAGTAAATTTGACAGTTAACTAAAATGAGCAGTTTCAATTGCAAATTCAGTTTAATTGCAATTTTTAGTGCTGCATAATTAAACTGAAAATGTTCTAAAAAGATTCACACAGTTAAAACTAGGACAGAAACAAAAGCATTTTCACAACATTGGTTTAGGGGTTTCTAATCAATTTCTAGAGAAACTGACAGAAAGTTAAATTTAAAAATAAATCAGTTTAACAAAAGAAAAGGAATGGTATCATCTGAAAAATTCAGCTGTTAGTTTTTGCTTACATTTTCTTATCCTCCTGCAGCTTGTAGGATATACACAAATTCTTTTGGTTTACTGCTCCAGTGATTATCTGCTGGCAATGTTGCATCATGTGAAAAACATTTTACAGCATTTGCACTGTGTACTAAACACACAAAAGCAACTAATTACAACGTTTGTCAAATCTGGAGTGTGTTCTGCGGACACTTACTGGAATCAAATGCCATTTTTCTTCTTGAAATGGGCTGGCTGACTTTGAGTTTCACCAGTAAAGCGTAGGCTTGGAGTGAAATCTTGACTCACACACTGCTGAAGGCTGGTATGCTGAAGCTCATCTATATCTTGGTGAGAAAAGCCTTCTCAGGCTTGAACATTCACAGGGCTTGAAAGAATTTTACAGCTGGCTATAAAGAGCAACTTTTCTGCTCCACATGTATTCATGCAGCTTCTGGGCAGAACCAGTCATGGTGCTTTTCATAGCTGGATGATCAGAAGACTTCTCTATAACTCCTAGTAAAGAAGGAAAGACATGTATTTTATTATACTAAAGGATTATTGGTGTGTAGGGCAATACTGAATAGCTGTATAAAGCAAATCACTTAGGGCCTTGCTAAGCCTGTAAACTCAGTCATAGCTTTACACAGAGAAATAATGTTCAAACAGGGAGGGTACTTTCTAAGACACATGGCTGATAAAATTAACTTCAACCTTGGTTTTAAAAAGATCCGTCTGTGATTCGAAGAATACTGTCTACTGCATGAAAGGGATGACGAATGTGTTACAAGGGCCTAAAAAAAGAAATATAACACTTTGTCTCTCTTTTTTATGATTTGAGTCCTTATCCCATTAAGCCAATTTGCATATTGGGAATGTTGTAATATTGTAAGTTTAAGGTTTAGCTGCTATGACAGTCAAGTAACAGAAGCACCAGCTCTCCAGCAAGAATATGTGAGTTTATGGTTGGTGGTGGTTCTCCACTGAGGAACAAAAATGAGGTTTTGCATTCTGACCTGTGCCAAGGGGCCCAGAAGCAATCTGGCAGCATGGACAGAGGCCAGTCTGCGCCAGAGACTACCAGGATGGACAACAGAGATGAATCTTTGCAGAAAGAGAAAGGAAAAGAGTCACAGAGCTACAGCAGCTGGATCTTCGGGAATATCCCTGGAGACTGCACTGACGGGAGCTCTCAGGCAGGAGCTCAGCAGCACAAGAAATGTTTGAATGATGCTGCAGCCTCCTCTCATTCCGTAAGATCCATCCTTTAACCTGAGCTTCTCTCAGTGCACTGAGAGAGTATTCTGAAGTTTACTGTTCTCCAGTATCATACAGAAATCAGTTCCCTGAGTAAAAATATCCAGGTTTTCATGTATTTATAAAAACAGTGATCACATTTGTTAAACAGGCAACCATATTGCTTAACATAATTCCAACACTAAAAAGACACAAAACACAGACAACTTAAAACTTTAACAGATTAAAACACATGAACAGGAAATACAACAGTGATTGACAGTGACTGTTGATAACTAACTGATAAAAACTAAGTTTATTTGTAAATACCAGTATCCCGACTCATAATAATTTACATTTTAAGAAATTCAGCAGTCAAGCCTGTAACATGAATTTCCTGTTTGTCATTTTCTCCCACAATTTCAAAGCCTTCTTATGGTTGGTGTACAACTGGGAAAATTCTTCAACATCTTCAACATCACCCAAGAAGTTTGGCATCAATCTAGAACGATAGTTTCCACAGATATATTAACTGAGATAAATGAATCAGTTCAAATCCTGGTGTAGATACTGTTATAGATTAGAAATGTCTTCTCTATATGTTAGGAGTGTCTATGGTAATCAGCACTTCTTATTCTGTTTTGAAATACGTAGATACCTATTCAAAAGCACAGCATTAAAAAACTCACACAGGCTTTTTTTCTAACTAGCCTTTGGTGTTAAATGACAATACTCTATCAAAATAATGAAGATGTGTTCAGCTTATGCAATGGTCTCCTACTTTAGTTGAGTGAACGCATAAAAAGAAACAGTTGCTGTGTTTACTATTATTTATTATTATTACTATCATTATTTCAATAATGTGAAATGCAGAAAAGTATTTGGCTGGTTGAAATTTTAGCTTGAGCTCCAAAAATTTCACACATATTTAGCATACTGATTCCAGACATGGAGAAACAAATTAGCAGATAAGTATTGTGGAAATCATTAGTTAAAATTCTCCAATACAAGCTAGTGTCAGCTTCCCCTTTCAGAGCCAAGGAAAATATTCATAAGCTTTTACTTCCTGTAACGGAGAATTCACTGTTAACTAGGATTCAGATCCCATGTGTTCAGTCTCCCTACAAACATGAGTCCTCTCTTAGGGATTCCATCAAAAAACTCTCACTGCTAACAAAAAAAATAATAAAAATACACCATAATAAAATGCCTTTAATCAGCAGGACCTCAAGGTATTGAAACCTGCAATAGTGGCTGCAAAAAAAAAAAATCAGAAGTACAGCTAACCTTCATTTCTTGAAGCCACAGTCATCTGAGAGAATATTATTTTCTATTAAAATATAAAACACACAATTGTTGATTCTTCCTGCATGTTTTGTACATCTTATGTACCACACATTTCAACACACCTATATTTTTAAACTTTCCATTAAAATAATAGTCAGATGATAACAAGGTAAGGTAGACCAATTTAAAACCTTGTAAAGCCATTAAGAACTTACTACTAGAAAAATGGAACTTAACAGAAGAAATTATGCACCACATTTTCACACCTGGGCTTGCAAAAGCAGCTTTTGCAGCTCTCATGCTTCTCTCTGTGTGCTCTTATTGTCAGCCTTTTGACCTATTTGAAGAGAAGTAAGGACAACCACAGAGGTACATGTGTCTCTCAAAGACACAAACATGCTCGGTGATACCCAGGAACTCCAAGTAAGAGCAGTGACTTGCTAACAGAGGAAGGCGAGGGGCTCGTTCATCCTGCAGTGAAAACAAGCTACAAAGCAGTGCACGCCAGGATGCGTCCTTCCCATTTGCACTGTGGCACATTTGGGGGATCGGGTTTGCCACAGATCACCTAGGAGAAAAGAAAGGGTCTCTAGAGCATTAAAAAAGTGCCAGATAAACAAAGTGCTCACAAGTTGCTTTGCTGATGCTGGAGAACAGAGCTGATGGGGTTTGTCACAGTCCTGATAGCCCCCAAATGTTGCTGCTGCACTAGTTCTGTCCTTTCAGTGCAATCTGAAAAAAAAATTATATACAATACTTAGTACATCGACAAGCCAAAGATTTTTATTATTATTTTTTTTCTATCCATTTATGGTTGCAAATTAATGAAATTACATGAGACTGAAGCCAATGACAACGGCTAATCTGTAAGCAACAACAAGCAAGGAAAAGCTGATAGGAGTACAGCTGTTTTATTTTAATTGAGGAATGATTTTATGTTGGAAGCACTCAATATTCACAGCAAATTAAAAATAATGAAGTGAATTGATACCAATGATATTTTTTTTACCTACTATCCCTTTGTAAATCTATTTCTTCACACAAATTGACATGTCTAATTGATACATACGCTATTATTCCTCATTAGTAGGCTGAATAAAATAATTCTTGATTAAATTTATTGCAATTTACAATCCAGCATAATGCTTGCAAGCTATAAAAGTCAATCAACAGGAAACAGAAAAAAACCAGATGACATTATTACTTCTCATATGTACACAACAATCTCATGTGTTTCGTGGCACCTCCCCACGCATGTCATTGCTCCTCAGGAGCTACAGGCTGTCTCCAACAGGTCACTTCATTTTTCATGTGGCCATGGATATATTTCACTGCATACATTCTTCTGAGTTTTTCTGATAAATATCACCTCTAATAAGCAAATTATTTGCGTATTTAGCAATCTGTTAGAGGTTGTCTGGAAGAGTTAGTCTTCTACTTACACTCAAACAAAATTATGCAGAGGAGCTGATGATTTACATTGTGTGGATTAGGGAGTTTGATTTATATTGTGTTACCACTGTGTCAAAAAAGTTCAACAAGTAGCAAAAATTCAGAATTTCAATGAAACAAAGAAAGTCAATAGTAAACCTGACAAGCAAAATATATATCCTGTGATGCAAAATTTCCAGCCAAAAAGAAAATGGAATCAATGGCAGGTCAGTCTGTTCTTTGTAATTTTAACTTATTCCACATCTTGCCCTGGCCTCCACTATTTTGTAGGAAATTTTTTGGTATTCTGGACCTAGCAGACCAGCTATTATGTTACTCTCTTCTCTAATGGCAAGAAAAGTATGTTATGATCAGACTCTTTCTGTGGCCTACTGCTCCTTTTTCTCTGGAGACTGCTAGCAGCTGGCACAGGATTGCTGCCCTTGCTGATGCCGGGATTCAGATTTGAGAAATAATTTACCCAAAAAAGCAGTGTGTATGCTATAATTAGTACAGACACAGAATAGATATCCTACTTTTGTTGTCTTAACTTAATACAATTTCTTTTGGATGAAGAGCTTCTGATGGCCTGTGTGTCTGCCCTGATTGTAGTCTGTGTCTCAGCTTGTCCAGATAAGCAGAAGAAATTGCTCAAAACATCAGACATTATTGTATAGGACCACAGGATCAGAATTAAAGCCTAAACTGTATTGGGAGTGTTTTCCATTCATATTACATATCATGTTCTTTGTAAGACATTAGATAAAATCTAATTTTAAAAAATTGATTTCTAGTTCAAATCCAACTTCTATTTATAGAACTAATGAATTAGAAAAGAGAAATACAGAGGTCTACAGATGTAACTGAAATTAAGGTAGAGATTCTAAGGGTGTAATATGACAGTATCCACTGAGAAATAATCTGGATTTTATTCTAGAGCTATTTGAGATTCACAATTGCATTTTCATACAACAAAATTCCAGTAATTAATATTTTTTTTGCTGCTACTTGTGAATTTTGATCAAATCTTTGTAAAAGGCAATATCTCTCAATTCAGAAAGACCCCTGACATTTCAAAATCAAACCCCCCATTTCAAAAAAGAGGAGGAAGAGGTACTATCAGCAGCAGACCCAGCCGTTTCAGGATTCATCTACTATTTGATATGCGTTACTCAGCACAGTAAACAACCACTCTGCCGGCGGCAAAAAATCACAGAGCTCTGTCCCGCCTGAACAGCACCTTTTAAAGAACTGAGGAAGTGGCCCAAAAAAGCAGCTCTTAGAGGCAGGCAGAGGTTTTCTAATGTTCCTGGGGGACCCTGCCATTTCAGGAAGTGCTGTCACCCAGACCTGCACCGTGCTCCATGTGTGAGATCACGTTTCAGGGTGACCAAAGGTATTTCCAACAACAAAACTATCCACAACAGAGCAAGAATAATCAGGAGCTATGGCCTTATTAAAACTGAATTCTAATGTAGGTCCTCCACACGCATTTAGCCTCAACTGTCAAAGGTGACTTAATTCATTAAACCTTTCCAGCCTTCTTCCCTGGACAATAGATAAAACCAGCATGGATGTGCAGCTCATTCATTCTGTTCCAGGGTGCTCTCCTGGTCTGCACAAACCCAGAGAGGGTAAAGGACTCTCAGCTGTGCCAGGCCATGGAAAAAGAGCCAGAGCAGGGCTGTGGGGACTGTGTGGCTGGAGCATCCCCCGGAGCAGCTCAGCTGGTTACAGCAGGGTGCTGATAACATGCAGGGTGTGGGTTCAAAATATCCCTGTATGGGCCATTTACTTAAGGGCTGGACCTGATGATCCTTGTGGGTCCCTTCCAGCTCAGAATATTCTGAGTCACAAGTGACGTGATGTCCCAGGGGGGCCAGCTCAGCCACCCCCCTTCTAGCAGCAGAGCCACAAAGCAAAGACCTTTATATTTCAACAGGCATTATCTTGTCATCGCTTTTAATCTAGAAAAACCATATTAAGAAAAACATGATGGCAAAGATTATGATCAGCCTTAAATACACCATTTTCATTCAGCTCCAACAAACTCAATAGGAAGACTATTTCATGAAAGAGCACAACAGATTGAAATTCAATAGTTCAGTTAATCCGAGCATATTGAAATAAAATTATACATATATATACACACACACGTGTATGTGTGCGCACAGTGAGGGAGAAGCTACTGCTTTCACATACATAAAATTTCTATTATAAAGCTTGAATAAGAAATGTGATATCAGCTCTTTAAAGTTTAAGGGTATTCTGCTCAGAATGCTTCTAGCTGCAAACATGAAAACAAACCAATACATTTATGACATTTGCAATTTTTAAATCTTAACTTGTGAAATTAACAAAAAAAATTCACTCACTTTATTATATTCATCACCACAGAAGACAAAGGTATTATCCAGTTGAGTCTATACCAAAAAGAAACACACACATTAATATCTGCAATTTGATACACATTCCAAACACAAGAAGTAACAAATTTGGTGACAAAGCTGTCAAAATATGTTCTGCAAATACATTGGCAAGAGATCTGGACATACTAAAGAAATTCAGTGAAACAAAATAGGTGCCAAATGGGGATGTTTGACAGAGTGTTCAAAAATACATTTAGACCAAAGCAGGAACACATCCAACAGAGAGATTCTCTGCATAAATTATCATGAAACTATTAGAAATAATTGGCCAGTGATTTCAAAATATTACATATACTTTTAATGTTATCAAAGAGCTGTGTTGTGAACCATGTGTGATTTCTTGGCGATTGAATTTTTGGCCGCACAACAGCGTTTTTAGGTGCAAGTGAAAATACTATATCCCATACTGTAAGTCAATCTGTAGTCTTTGAAATTGCATCGAGCTTCCAAGTGCTTTGAAAGGCGGTTGGGGGAAATACTGTAAAGTCTGGATACTCGGAGAGGCTGCAGAGCACAGCCCTTGCAGTGGCTCTGCTGAACAGATGCTTTCCCCAAGGCTGAAGAGAGCCCACATGATGAAGATGTCACGGCCAACCTCTCCAGCCAGCACGGAGGTGTCTGTGGTCACAGTGCCCCAAGCCACCAGGTCAGTGTAGCCCTGGTCCCTACAGCAGGTACCACAGTGCTGACACGGGCCAGTGCTGGAGGTAAAGAGGCACGGGAGGAGGCACCTGTACATCTCCGCCAGGCTAACAAGAGCAGATTAATTTATATTCAATGCTGTATTGCAGGCATTTCTCAACAAAATGAAGTCATCTAAATGTTTCCAAATACTTCTGTGTAAGCTGATAACTCCTGCAGAGGTACTTGCAGGAGCAGCAGCCCCTGCTCTGCACTTTGGTGGGATGCCTTGGTGAATGAAGGGGATCAGGGGCTCTGCCCTGCAGTGTTACCTGTTCACACCCTTCACAGGCATGAAATTCAAAATTGTTTAAATAGTTCTAGAGAAATACAGGCCTTATAACAGAATAAAAGTGAGCAAGTCAAAGTAGGCTACCCAGAAAGCAGACAGGGTGCCAGGGCAACTTCCTTCAGCCCCAATGTGCAGCTGAGCTAAATGCTTATGTCTTGATCATGCACTGAAATTTATGGAGTCTGCTCAGATCTTAAGGCTCAGAGTATCTGGGGTTAAAATCTGCCCTCCCTTAAGCATATGGAAATATATTCCCTGACTTCACTCGGATCCGTTATAATCTACAAAGGTTTCAACAGCACGTTGATCTGGGCCTCCCATTAGGGCATTGAGCCAAGTGAATTATATTCTTCATATGTTCAGTCTCAAAAATTTGTGGTTGATTTTTAGGAAAACATTTTCATATACACGTTGTGGAATTCCCCCATTATTACCCTATATCAAAGAGACGCGCTCGGAATTTGAGGTAATACAAGGTAAGATTTGTGTTAACTTCTGGCAAGTTCATTCCTTACGCTTGAAATAAGCCTCTGAGAAAGCCCTCTCCTGCACAGACGAGCTTTTTCCAACTCCAGAAAGATCAATTTTCCTGAACAACCACAAAGAAAAAGGCACAGATATAACTTAAGTAGCCCATAACTCCATTTATTCCATTGAGATGAGAACTTTCCAGAAAAGCCTCATCCAGTGCTTGCTAACATTTCTCCTTACTCATTTTGACATCCTCAGGGGCTGCCTCCAGCTTCCTACATCCCTCCCAGTGCTGTCCCAGGCTGTTGGTGGGCTCCTGTTCACTTGGGAGCAGGGCAAGGGAAAGCTCTGACTTCTGCTGGAGTAGAAAGAGGCACGAGTTTTGTAGCTGCCTTTAGCCCTGAGCAAAACATTCCAGTTTTGGACATCAACCTAAAAAATATATGCCAGCACAGATAAGGTTTTTTACCTCATATTATAAGTGCTGTTTCTGTCAGCAGATTGTGGGTTTTACCTGTGAGCTACACCTTTTGAAACTGGTTACAGAGCTTTCAGATAGGTATTTTTTGTTGGACAAATGAGTTTACTAAAAAAATTACTATCAGCAAAGCAGACTGAGTTACCTAAATGGGCTTTTTTTTTTCCTTCTGTGTGAGGTCTTTAAATTTAACATGGCTTTAAGAAGTATTAACTTTTAAGTTGCCATAAAATCAAACAATTGTATTTATTAATTTGTTTTAATTACCAAGCACAGAGAAGCATATGTCCTGCTTAGCCTGGGAAAATCTGAACGCACACCTGCTCCAACAAGCAGTCTGTAAAATGAGACATGAGGAAAATATTTGAATTACATTTCCCTGTTCCAACATACCATTTTTAAAAACCACTTTCAACACTGAACTAGGCCTTTACAGTTAAGGCATTTTACAAGATGATACTGAGCTATGTTTCCTGTCTATGAAGAAGGCACCAGCATATAAAATGGTAGTGAATTTGCATTACCTCCAATCCATCATTCTTTGAGTGCACAGGAAAAACTGTGAGACCTGCTGCAACAAAGCACAGCCTTGTGTTGACAGATTCTTATTTAAGTGACTGTGAATACAACAATTCCACAAATAA
>VZTI01000187.1:625608-655608 GCA_013397865.1 Struthidea cinerea | reverse complement strand
TTCCATGCTTAGTCAGGAAATGTGGAAAATCAGCAGAGGTAAGTATGAACTGTATTTCTCCTGCGGAGACTTGAGGCAAGATGTCCAAATCTCTGGGATTTGGAGCCAATCACTGTGGAAGATGGACTGACCTACTCTAAGCAGATGCACTGGTGAGCATTTGACCTTCACAGAGAGACAAGAGTTGTTAAAGCTGCTAACAGTGGTTATAGACTGGGCTTTTTGGAGAGGGGATGAGGAAAGCAGAAGAAATCCAGGAAAGAAGTTGTACTTTCTCAGGTTTTATTTGCTGTATTTGGTCAGTCTTTTGTGAACCATCTTCATTCTCACAGAAGGAGCTGAGTAAAGATATCAGAGAGAGATCTTGAGAGCAGGAGAAAGGTGCTCAGCCCATGCAGCACAAGAACCTCTGTCTGACTCCTAACTGCAACCTGGGAAACTGATTTCTGACACCAGAACATTGTGGGTCATTTTGTTCCTCATAAGATTTTTTTGAACCTTGTTCGTTTTGGTGCTATTGGAGCCTTTGTTTATTTACAGCATTAACAGAACCACACACGGCTCAGGTTGGCAACCACAGCCCAGTGGGTACAACAGCATCACTCTGGAACCCAGCCTGAATTAAGGCAAATGTTTACACTCAGATAAAATAAGAGAGAGATCATGGAAGGCAAAACCCGCTAATAATTTTTTTAAAAAGTAAAATTATTAATTTATGATACAGGGACACAAACCTACAGCACAATCTTAGTCCTGGCTATAAAATTCCAGCAACAGTGTCCTTCCTTTCCAGAAAAGGGACACCTGACTTTTCTTTCGTCTGTGCAGCACTACACAAATCATTCACTGGACCCACTAAGGGGTGGGATCTACCAGTGTTTGAGAGCCTACCCTCTGTGGATGAATATGAAAAGACTTTTAAAAGAGATTTACTATAGACCTTAGGAATAATTTCTTCTGAATCTGCAGGTAGGATAAGACAGGAAGATAGTGTCCAAGACACTCAGGAAAACTTGATTGGCTTTTACAGCTGAACCAGGAACAAATCAAGGGAAGTTCAAGCTCCTGGGGCCCTCCTGCTGTACACTCTACACTCCACAGAAAATTAGACAGTAGGACAGGCTCAGGTTTCTTTTCCTTTCCTATGTTTGAATGTTTCCTATGTAAGCTCCAGTCATTTTGCTCTGCAGCTAAACCCAAGTCTGCAAGGGATGATGAAGGGGATATTATAGCTGCATTGTTTTGTCTTTGCTGGGATTGAGAATGATGTATTTGGGATTCAGCCGGTGTATATACAGTAGTTTTAGTGACCCATAAAACATTGGATCTATATTTTGAAATATTTACAAGAGTAGCAGTCAACAGTTCTTTATCTACAATGCTTTTTAATACTTCTGTCTCCTCCTCTCTTGTCACCTTTTTTCATGCCGCCTTTTTGTTGGTTTTCAGCTCTGATATTGTTTGCTGATTGTGACATTGTGCTAACGACTGAGTTCCTCTAGATGAAACACAGGGCAATCCGAAGTGCACTTTCTTCTTTTTATTTTATTAACAAAAGGAAAAACGAGATGCATCCAAATCACCCATGCACCAAGTAAATTCCCACACTAAGGGGGAGCTCCAAGCTGTAACAATCTTGTCCATTTGGAGTCGGGTCTATCCATAACTGCACAACCAAAGACAGGGGGAACGGAGCCCTTACAGGACTTTTTCACTTTTAGCTTGGAATTAACAAACTGGATCAATTACTTTTTCAGTCTGAAGCTTTTCTTTAAAAAAATAGGATTAGGAATAAAATTATTAATTATTCCTGGATTAGGAATAAAAGTAACAATCACTGCCCCTCACTTTCTCACCCTCCCCAAGATCCTCTGGTTAGAAATAACATTTATCAATTTTATAAATTTTTGCTGTCTACCTACTTGAACTTGCCTAGGTAAACAAGCCTTAGTTTCCAGCCTAAATAGCATATGGAATAAAATTCCAGGATAAACATCAGGTAAAATAATTCCCTAAAACCAAAAATCAAAGCAGCACTCCATAACCTTCCCATCAGTAACACTGGAGCAATTTTCCAGATCAGACAAGCAGCTAAGGAAGGAGAAGGAAATGCAAAGAGAAGGATAGGTTTAAACTAAATTTCAGACAATTCTCACTCCTTAACCTCAGAGATACAGAAGCAAAAGGCTGCCCAGTGAGAGAAAATAGCAGAACAATTCAGTTCTTGTTTTTCTCTTCCTGAGCAAGGCAGTCATGGTGGAGAAGTTGGAAAAGAAGGAATCAAAACCCAGCAAAGACCAAAGCATTGCCAAAAGGTAAGAGCAATGTTTTGTTGGGAATCTTTCCCCCTTTTGAAGCTCTTCTAACCTGGAAAGTTGAACCACAAACACATTTTAATTGGAATAATTCAGCATCCAGTCCTGACAGTCTATCAGTTATATCTCCAAATTAGCCAGTCCTAGTTATACTCAGGGAATAAAGGTAAGTGGAGTTATGGCTACTTGTATTGGTTACCACGGATTTAAAGAGTTCCTGTACAACCTTAGGTCCCACTTGTAGTAGAACAGACCACACTGAATAAAGGAACAGGAGCTCCTTCAAGAGCAGGGCAGAGCTGGACCAGCTGGGTCCCAATGCCGACTCCCCCACCCTCACAGAAGGACTCACAGGATGGGGAGCACTGAGGGGAAGCAGCTCCTGTAGCTGGACCAACAATGGACAAGGTACAAGACAGGTGAAAAAGGGTTCTTGTAAGATTCCCTGTCTAGCACTGTGTCCAGACACACAGCAACAGACACAGACCTCTCCCCCTGCTACCCGGATTCCTTTCATTCTACATTTTCAAACGTTTGCTATCAAGGAGCCTGAAACTTCCACCCATTTAGCAAGGAGGGCTCAGAGCCTCTCCCAGGGTCACGACTCCAAAGGCCGGGCCCCCAAGACAGGCAGCAGCTATTGTAGGATTCCCAATAAAATCGGGAGAGGGAGCAGTCCTGACTGCGGTGGCTGACAACTGTTTTAAGGCTGTATAATTATTTAGGGCAGGCAAGCCCTCAGGGAATGCCTTGAAGGAATGAAGAATCTTTTGCTCTTGCTTAGAGCTTTTTTCTAAGACAGGAATGCTGAGAAATGGGGAGTCGGGGTATGTTTTATACTTGCAATTTCACTGTCCTGTGCTGCTTAGTAAAACTTCTAAGGTTCCCATTAAACATTTTAGCCACAAGACCCTCTTTGTGCTGAGTTAAATTATTTAATTGCACAGCTATCCCCAAAAATCCATCAACAGGGATTATTTATTTATATAACCTGAAAATCATTAAATGTGTTACCTCTATGACAGTCACAGCAAATGCCCACTTCCAGACCTAACAACAAATAGCAATACTTATTCAGCACTTTGCGTGTAAGTATCCAAAAATAGTATACAAACATTACCGAAATAAACCAAACAAAAGGCAGGAAATTACAGACAAGCAAAAAGATTGAGAAAATCTAAGCAAGTCAGCCGTGGCCTCATACAGAATTAGTGACAATGGCCAAAACATCCTCCATCACCTGCTCTGCACCACAAGAACACCTAGAATCAAAACAAGATATTGATTTTTGAATACATTTAATGTTTAAAAACAAGAGTAACCTTTACTATTTCAAATCAGTTTTTAAAAGCCAATGTATCTGTAATAATAATAATCATAATAGTTAGAATGAAATTTGCTGCTGAAATGCATAAGCAAAAGAAACCTCAGGATTGTATACACAGGTATTTGTAGGAATTAGGTTCCAAGGTGATCTCTGCATTTTATCAGGGATGCCTGTTGGATGCAGTGTAGGAGAACACAAAGAGCAAAAATACCACGCCCAGAAAAGTTTGCATATATGCAAACCCCAAATAAACAGGATGGATTGGCAAGTCATTTTAAAGGCAGCCTCTGTGTGTTCTATTACTAATTCTTCCTGTTACCTTCCTTTTTAAAAGCTAGATAAAATCCAAAAGATTTACCACAAAAGATTATGGCAGCTCTGGACTTGAACAATGCTACAGCATCCCTTTTAAAGTTAAATCATACTTGACTATTGTTATAACAGTGTCCATAAAAATACAAACAACATGAGGGTAGTTCAGCTGCTGAATGCCCACTGATAGTGCTTTTTATTGCATGGACAAGATCACAATTCATACAATAACCCCATTTTCCCAATTCCCCAAGTTTCATTCTGTCAGGATTTGGAAATGTTGGGGAATTTATACTTACAGCTGTAACGGGAGGAGGGAAACTGCAAGGGCTGCCAGTACCAAATGCTTAAAGGATCTGAGCAGTGTGGTGGAGCAGGACCTATCAATGGGAAACACCTGGTGGAGGCATTTTGTTCTGCTCCAGCAGGTGCAGCCAATCTGCAGGGCCAAACCCTGATTATGAAATTACTGCCCTTGGTTTTTGGAGAAGTCAGGATTTGCATCAGCAGCTTGGCATATCCTGCTTTCAAACCAAAGGACACATAAGGAGAAGGATGAAGAAAAAAGTCAGATGGTGAGGCTGGAAAAATGTGGATAACCATCCAAATTAATACTACTTTGGCTTTTAACATATAGAAATATATACTTGGGATATAACACAGCAATCGACATATATTTAGGGTACAGAATGTTACAGATTATGATCTATAGAGAGATTATTATAATTTCTATATAGCATAACTAGGAAGCAAAATAACACTGTCATAGAAGGTCTGGAAATATTTCCTTATTTTCCTGATTTGGGGGATGCAGTTGCCAACATAAAAATCCAGTACAGTTTATTTATTAATTTTGCTTTCAGCCTGTGAGGAATATAAGTGCCAATAGGAGCAGTGCATTGCAGTCAGATACCTGAGGATTTTATGGTGGAAGAGTTGGAAGATGGGGAGGAGAGAGGGAGCAGAAGGTGTTGGAGTGGAGGGGACACCAAAAGCCAAGCAGGAAATGCGGTTATTGCCATGGGGAGGGCTGCAAAAGAGACAAGACACAAATCTATAGATCACAGTTCAGATAGATTTTTTTATGGTGATAGAACAACTTGTTTGTGTATTTGCCCAGACATTAGCCAGGAGCAGAATTGCTATGACAAAGTTATAGGTAATAATAGTAAAATAGCATAAATAAGAAAAAAATGGATAAAATAAGAGAAACAGCAAAATGTGATTTTCAGAACCGACAAAAAGTGCAATTTATACAAACTTTCAAAACACTCACTGTTGGAGAGAAACACAAGTTTTCTTTTGTCTAATATTTTCCTTTTCTCTTCCGTAAAAATGATGGTAGATCAATAATATACTCTAAGAGGGAACAAAGAAAACATAAAAAATAATTTGCAAATATGCTGAGAATGTGTTCAGTCTCTATTATTAAACAGTTCAAGGGCAGATTCAGCTGAGCTTTAAATGCAATAAAGAAATTATTTCAAAGCAACACTACGAGCATCATACAGTAATTGAGAGTAGAAAAACAAGGGTGATAAAACTGTCCTGTGTTATTGATGTTAGAGTTCATATATGATGCATTTCTGTGACGGGATTATCAGAGCACCGATGACAACGTGTAGTTACTTATCAAACTAAACAAGGTGTCTCAAAAAGGAGAAATATTAAATTATGTGCTATCAGCCAGCTATACTATTCAGCAAAACTGTGTGTACCTAGTATCTGTTCCATACATCTGCATTTCTGCACGTGACCCTCACTAAAGTACTCTGTCTCTCTACAGTGTTTGCACAAAGAAAATCCTTTGATTTTATGAGAAAAGTTTCAAAATGGACCCATCTTAGCAGTAAATTAAATTGCATTAAGAAAAGGCAGAATAGTCTTGTGCAGGTTAGCAGCCTTTCTCCTGCAATACTTATTCTCTCTTCTTGTCACAGATTTGTTTTATTTTGCTACAGCAATACATTATTACAACTTAAAATTCACATTCACCTGAAGAAAGCTGTGACATGCCTACCAAAAGAGACGTACACTGCTTAACCTAAATTGACCCTTTTTTCCTTCTATTCTAATAGATCTTTTTTCTTTTTGTCACTCAAAATGAGTGTCTGATGTATGAGCATAAATTGTTAAAAGCAGTTTTAGGTAAAGGAAGAGAGAGTGAAGTGGAGTTTTCTCACAAAAGCCAACCTCAATTTATGTCAAAGAGGGTTAAAAGACCTTGGGATTAAAGCAATAAACTTGCTGCTGTCAAAGCTAAAACCCGCTAACAATTTAGTGCCAAACGCATGTTGTTCAATATCATTTCATATTATATTATGTCACAAGTAAGTGACAGTTCCGCATCAGACTGACAGGGCTGATTTACTCTGAAGAATTCATCGACGTTTTGCAGAGTCAAAGCTGACTTCATTTTGTTTGGATGCAGGGTGGGAAATCTCTCCCTGAGTTGGACTATTCGGCTGAATAACACGGTCCCCCCCCAGACCCTCCTGGCACAGAGCCCTCGGGCACAACCCGCCCAGCCCAGGGCTCCTCACCTTCCCCTGCCCTAAACCACCTCCAGCCCTGCCCTCTGTGCAACTCCACTTCTCTATGTGGTTCCCCTTCCTGCAATTTTAAAGTATCCAGCTGTCCTGGTCAATATTTGGATAATTTTTTTCTTTCTGAATTCAAGCTTTTATGCTTCTCCAAAATACATCTTTTGTCAAGGGCTGAGATAAAAGACTGTGTTAAGAAAACACTACTGGCACCTGCTTATATTTTAAGTAGGCAGTAATAACAGCTATTTTTCCAGGATGTTAACTAGATCCCAAGGTCATGTGTGATGAGACCCTTCTAAGGCCAATGGCAACAATACCATTTCTTTTTATATAGATGTCTTTTGCAAGATATTCCCAGATGGCTTTTTTAATATGGGTTCCAATTCAAATTTCTCCCAGGGCTCTGAGACAATTCTGAATAAACATATTCTTTGTTTTGTCTCACGAAAATCTAATTAATTTGACTTCTCTGTCAAGGTTTCAAAGCTTATTTATAAAGGGGGTCCCTTCTCCAAATATTCTTCTACAGTCATTTGCATCCTTTTATGATGTTCATTTCCTTCTCTTGTTGGCTACTGCTATAAATCTGGAATTACAGCTCAGCTCCTGAAGCTGGGGAACCAAGTAGAACGATGCTGCACTCAAAGTAGTCTTCCTACATGTGGAAACAGGAATATCCCCCACTTCTTTTTGCTTCTTTTTTAATTGTGCAGCAAAATTTCAGTTATAATAGTTTGCTCTTACCTTTATTTCTGAAACAAAGCTAGCAACATTTCAGGTCTTTAAACACACATATCACTGTTTTCTCTATCTAAATACAGGAGTGAGTACATTAGTGCCTGACCATTAACTTCTGTAAACCACGTGGTGATTCTTCTGTGGGATTCTTTGGACAATGTTTGCTGTTCATCCAGGAAAACATTATTACTGCATGTAAAATGGTCCCATCATCCAACACTGGTTTGTTTTTGCTGACCATCTGCTGGACAACTCCCAGGCAGCAAAGGGGTTACCCTGTCTATTATGCCAGGGAGCAGAACTTCTAGTGAATTGTTAGATGGGTTAGCAGATGGTTAATCTTGTTTGACATTTAAAGCACTTGGAGGTAAATTTAGTGTTCACCTGCCCTGGAGTGTGCAGCATGAATATGCTCCTACATATCTATTCCTGTTTAAACTAGTAGCTCTAATGGCTGGAGGATATGCAATGCCTGGCATGAGGAGATATTTCAGGGAAAAAGGAAAAAAAAGAACAGGTAAACACACATTCTGGCTTTAAACCTTTACAGTTTTCTCATATTGAAACACAAATTCTATTATTTTTGGATGGCCATCTCATCCTGACACAGACATACTCTTGCTAACTTACACATTCTGCTAGGAGATCAAATTCTAATATATTTTGCATATTAATATTTCTGTGCTCTGTTTTCCACTGCCCCATCAGTTATGGGCATGACAGACAAATACACACATGTATACATGTTTCACTGAGTGCAAAGCCACAGGTATCCTGTGATCCAGTGAGAAATCTAAAGAAGAATAAAGACATTTCTGCAGCCTCTTCCTCACAGAGTGCCCCTCAAACCCACTGTGGTGCACACCAAAGTCAAACCACCAAGGACTCAATGCATTGCAGCCAAAGAAAAGGGATGAACACAGAGCTGTGACACAGCCTGAGACTGCATTTGCTCTCTGCTGTGAGGGGCACAGGGGTGGTGAGGGCACGAGGGATGCATGGTGAGGCTCCCAGTTCCTTTTGCTGAGCTCCAGCTGAGCACAATCTCCCCTTCAGCCCTCTGTACCTCTATGACAGAGATCAAAATGAATTGTCATGTCTCTTTTAAGAGGAAAATACCACAGCCTCTCTCAATACAGGCTGTGACCTTTCAATTTATGCTATCAGTTTACTCAGTGCTTGCTCTGTGGTTCATGATTAACTTGAAAGAGTTAGATCACACTCCCTTCAGGTCCTCAAGAAGGAACTTCTGTTGACTGTTAGAAATCCCTCATGCAATAAAGTGGACATAGTATGGCTGTATAAGCTATCCTTCAAAGTAACTGCAGTTCAGTAATGAGGTATCTATTCTTATCAAAAAGCTCCTAAAAACATTTCTACTCACTTTTTTTTTTCTTTAAGGTACTATTTATGAGAAGACAAAGTGAAAAACAGCCACCTGGTTATTAATAAATATATCTGCTTTCATAAATTCCTTACAAAGGGTCACACAGCCCTCACACGTTAATTAAACATTCTATGTAGATCAAAAAAGGTGGTTTCAAGTCTAACTATAAAGGGTAAACTGGGATAAAGAGAGTTACTCACACCTTCCTGCTGAGCCGCAGAAACCCCTTCTCCCTCCTCCTGTAACTGTGGTTGTGCTGATGCCCCAATGTGTTCTAGAAAACAGAATATAGAAATTTCATAAATATTTTCTTTTCAAAGCTCACCCATAGACTTTCTCTATTTCTTTTCAGAAAAAATCTACATTGGCAAATCTTAAATCTTAATCTTCTCTAGTAGGCACCCTAGAAGGTGGGGTGGCTTGAGGAGCAAACACTGGACTGAGGAGTTGCATCTCCTGCTGCCACTGGAAGAGCAGTGTCTGCTCAGGTCAGTGACATGGGGATTCTTTTTGGTATTTATTATTATCCATGCCTCTGTACTTAAAACCTTCTTGTTGGGGGTGAGTGGATTCTTTCAGGTGTTGTTTTAGTTATCCACAGCTGTACATTTCCCTTCATTTAGCAATGAATATCGGGCAATGATGGGAAAATCCCTCCTCTGCTTCAATACATGACTCCCCCAAATCAATTTTACACACTCAAGTTTCCAATGCAGTAGCAGCTCAAGCTCGTTTTAGCAAAATCAAATAGATTTTATTATATTACTTGTATTTCTTCTTTCCATTAGGGAAGGGTGGAAATGCAGATAGATAAATCAAACTGGAAGTTTTTAAGAACAAAGACTGAGACTTTCACAAATAAGTACATTCCTTACCAAGATGTATCTCAGGATCTTCAACTCTCAGGACCTTACAGTTTCTCACTGCCATTACAAGCCTGGCCTTCTGCTCACTTCACTGTAGTAAGACCTGGCATAATGGTTTACACTCTACTCCTTGCTTTGTTTTACTTTCAAGAGAAATCCCTTTCTATTGCCCTGCACTCAGGTCTTTGAGACCCCTTTGTCTGCAGCCTGTTACCCACCAGTACCACCGAGGGCTGCTCAGGTCCAATTCACCCCCTTTAGGGTAAGGAAGTGAAGCTTTCGAGCCTGACTGGCCCTGTTTCATCTGTCTTTGACTTTTCCAGAGCCTTTAAAATTCTTCCTATAACCTGGAAGTCATCTGGGAATAAAGGTGTGCCTGCTGAGGTATCTGTATGTCCCCAGAGGTGGGGACAGGATGGCATCAAAGGACAGTCCCAGCTGGCGTCACCTGAGGTGTCACATTCACTAAAGCAGAATGAAAACAATGTACACCAAACACAGGTGTTGTCCATGCACCGCAAACCTGGAAGAAAGGAGGGATTAGTCCTCTATATCAGAAAACAAATGAATTTCAGAGTTTGCTAGAATTTAGGGACAGGAAAGTTCACCTAAAATAACCTTGATGATTAAACCCCAATTTAAGTGCTGCAGTGGTCAGCAAAGTATTCAAATTTTTAATTTATTATTTTAAATGAAGTATCTTCATGGATAATCCTCCATTTAGAAAAAGAAACAGGTGCTATTCAGTGATATGACTCACCTGAAAAACAATACTTTCAGCATTTGCATTTCCATATGAAATTTCAGAGGCTGAAGAAATTACTTTATGCATTTGGAGTGTTACTATTGTCCTCACTTTTGAGTTTTTCTTTTTATAATAACAGCCATCTACTGCTATTACTGTAGCTTCTTGTCCAGATCTCCCTTTGGAGACTTTCTGACTACTTAACACCATTTTTCAATTTCTCTACTTATGCATATGCATCTTCAGTCCAGATATGAGAATTTGCTAATGGACTGCAACTTTTTTTTCCAAGATTCCCATGTGTAGAATTTTACATAGGCTGATCCAAAATCTAAATTCTGCTTGCCAATGCCTTGTTCTAGGAATATGCATGTGATAATGAACCCCAGAATTATGCTACCATTTTGAAGTACAAATTTAATTTGAGTACAAAGGAGAGCAAAAGGTGTCAGATGGTATATTTACAATAACATTAAGGTGCACACATTGTCAAATGGACAAAAAAAACCCCAGGTATGTATGAAAATGTGGCCCCCTCCTGCATTGTGTACATTTTTAGCTGCAGATTGAAGAATAAATGGCACTGGATAGAAAATGGAAAACATGTAGGCAAGGCACAGCTATCTCCTGTTCCTGAGGTCACACCACTTTGCATTTTACCTACAACAAAGCAGATGATGCATCCATTTGGCTTTTTTCATTCATTGAAATAACTCTGTGACACTCTCTAGTGGAAGGCAGACATACACCACCTCAGCCACGCTCTGTGCACGGAGCAGTCACGGGGAAGCAACACCACGAGAAGGGAAACTGGCTGAAACGGAGCTTGGGCACTGTTGCATGTGTTTTGCTGCACTCTTATTTTTTAACACCACAACCAAAACACTTACAGACAGGTCCCTTCTGTTTGAAGCCCAGAGGATAACGTGGTACTGAAGCATAAATAAAGAGTGCCACTAGCAAGGAGTAACTGGCAGCAGACAAAGCCCAAGCCAGCAAACTGTCACGATTGCTCTAGAGGGTTTATAAGCTTTATCAAATCTGTGCTAGCTAATTCACTTGCAGAAGTGTACTGATAACACTGCTTTTTTTCTCTTGCTTTTATTATGAACAAAAAGATAGACAGGTCCTAAGGACAGATTCTTTTCACAGCTCTGCTCTCTTCTGCCAGCACATGCCCTTCCACTCACAGATTACCAGGTTTAACTAGGGATGTCTTTGAGCCAGAAGTATTTATTGCAATAAAACTCAATATATTTCCAAAAAAGAAAAACTTCCCCCTCCTTCCTAACACTTACATTGTGGTTGGAAGCAACATTTAAAAAAAAATACAGATCCAATCTGGTGTTCCTTGTCTCACTGAATTTGCAAGTAGCTGTTTTTTGCTACTCCCAATAAACATACTGAAGTTATCATTTCTGTGTGTGGACAAAGGTATTTTTATATACATATATATATATATATATACACAGATATATAAACATACACACACATCTATATCTGGGTGGAGCACTTGGCTGCTTTCCCTGCTTCCCCCCGCCAAGCTCAGATGCAGTTTTTTGCATATTGTTAAACCAATGCTAGTTTATCAACAGCTATTGTTAAACAACAACTGCTATTAATCTAAATGACATAAATTAATACCACCTGCTGTAAATGCAGAGGAAGTTTGGCTTATACTTTTAACTGCAGCTTTTGAAGTAGCCAGGACAGTATGCAGGTAGATCCATGGATCTCTATCATTTTCTCACTCCATCCATGTGACCGCTCAAAATGATGCCTTTGGGGTGGAAAGGTTTGCAGAAGGGATGACCAGTTGGAGCTGGTTGCCTTGCTCTGTCATTCTCCTCCATGTCTGGTTCATCATTTCTGAAGGCTTCCTCAAAGCCTTCTGGTGATCCTCCCAAGGAGCTCCATGCACAGCAGCCTGTGGGAAGCTGACAAAACACTGGAAAATTCTGCCAAATAATAAACAAACCAACCCCATGGTTTTTTTTCCAAACGTGTTTCCACGAATAACTGAGAAGGCACACTTGCTAATTTACTGCATGTTTATCTTTATGGAGTATTTTTAAAATAAAATATTTCACCCCCTCCTGCCTCTTCTTAATTTTTCCTGTCATTCAATTTCTGTAACTAATTTGAGGAGAATTCTCCAATGTTTCACCACACTGCCAAAGCATAGTTTTTGCCTGAATGTAATGCAGAACTATTTTAATTGTAGGGAACATCAAAAATTACTGCATAACATGGGATTATTCCTTGTGCTAATTTCTGCAAGTCCAAAGTGCATATGTGACTGAATTCAGATTCCTGTTTCACACAAACACAAAGGGAAAATTCTGCCTGAACTCTGTTCAACACAGACGTTCACTGAGTATCTCCATGTTAAGTTTTAAAGGAAATGGGGGTCAATATTTTTTTCTGAGGAAAGTTCACTAAACAACAGTTTTGAGGTCAACTATCATGAAACATGAACAGAACCTTCACAGAGCTCAACTTTGTGCACCTGGCTGTGTCAGCTGGTTTCTAGACTGAAGTGAGTGGAGAGAAAGATCCTCTAGCAGATGCTACAGAACAGGATCTGAACACAGGTTCTCCGAGTTATTTTCTGCAGGACCTCCTTCCTCTCTTGCCCACAAGTGGTGCTGGGGGAGACCAGGAGCCTGTTCAGATATGACACCAGGGATCTACAACAAAAACAGCTTTTCATAAGAAAAAAAAATGAAAAGCTTTTCCGGGTAGAAGTGTTGCCAGTTTACAAACTGGAAGAACAAGGATCATCAGGAAGCTGCTGTCAGTGATTCAAATCCTGTTATATTGTACCTGGGGAAAAAAAAGGACACCAGGATCTGTCTTCTGCCTTTGGAAGACACAAAATGAGTGCAGTGATGTGGAGGCAAAGATGCTGTCACAGGGTCATCACATCACTAAGCAGAACTAAGCTCTGTCACTTTAAAAATTCAAACCTTAAGACATTTTCAGTTACTTATTTCAGGTGCACATGTAAGGAGCAATTAGGGCATTACCTTCACTTTGAGTTTTCTTCTCAGTCTCTCTAAAACATTTAATATTTTCAGAAGATATGGAAGCTTTCCAGAGACAATATGCTTGCTGTAGCCGACCATGCGTACCATGGAAATTCCAGAAAATAAGACCTAATTTATAGTTGATGAAATTCTGAATAACATGTTTTTCTAACACGAAACAAATGAAAATAGAGTTCCAAAATTCTGATATTCTGCATGATGAAACACACAAACTGTATTCACTTTCACCTAACTGCCTAGTTATTTTACCTGTAAGAAAAATCTCTAATTTTCACTGCTGTGAAATCATCAGGATTTAAGTGCTGTAAACAATACAATAAAACTTATACGGTACTTTTCACACTATAATGTCTCATGACTTTTACACACAATGAAATATTAAATCACAAAACATTAATGAAGAACTACTAGAAGAGATAGTTCAGCATTTTCACTGCTAAAATTTAGAATTTCTAATAACTGAAGATGACAAGATGCACAATTGTAAAGAGGAATAATAGAAGACTAAAATCAGAGGCCTTAAAACTGCACTGTAGTCAGTTATTCTAACACACAGACTGTGATCTTAGGCAACTGCTCAACAAACCTTGACAAAGGAACAACTTGGTTGCTCTGACACAGTGAGAGAGGGAACTATCCAAAAAGCAGTTACGCTTCCCAAAACTCGGTTCAGTCCCTCTTTGGTCCAGAATGGCATTACCTGAAGCAAGATAAGAAGTTTAAAAAAGGTCGCCTGTTGTCTTAAATCCCAATATTAATTTTAAAAGATAGGAAACAATCAGAAATAGGAGTTTTAAAACCTAGTTTTACTCTACCAGAGTGGGCATTTTTCATGAGACTTAGCAAAAATTAGGTCTACAACTTACCTCTCATTCTGAATTTTCACAGGTTGATGAACATCAAGATAGCTGTGAAAAAGGAAAAAATGTAGAAATAAATGACTGTTCAGATATCCACTCATTTTGGTCCCACCTCAAAGAAGAAATTCTTACTCTCATGTTTACAGCTCAGTGCACAAGACCATAAATACCTGCAGCAACCAAAGATGTGTGGTTACAAAAAACCAATTCTCACATGAAAGTGGTTCACACTAAGAGACCTGTAAAAGTTCTAAATCTGACTATAGAAGAGCTTACAGATATAACTTATGATGGCATACTTAATATAAATCTAAGTAATTTCACTGTTTTTAGAAAAGGAATTAAAATTAAGCCAAAAGCTTCAAGCTGTTCAGGTGATCTCCACACAGAGAAAGAAGGGGGTGGCAGCAGGGGAGAATGTGTGCACGTGCCTTCATGTGTAAAGGATCCAAGAGAGTTCAAGTAAAATCCAGCCAGGCTAAGCAGAGGGAGCGTCACCAGAGCTTTCTGCTTTTAGTCAAAGTGCAGTGGTGAGCCTGAACTCCTAAGTGAAACCTGTCAGGCACAGCATTTGTATTAAGATAAATCTTGAAGGGAGAGCATAATTTACTTCTCGGATAATTTGGGAGATAATTCTTTCATAGACACCCACCCAAAATAGATAACCACGAGAGGAAAAAGAATTCCCCACCGTTCTCTCACAAATAACTCTGTACACAGGGAAATATACCCACACATGGCACACAAAAAAAACACTACACCACCTCCTCACATGCATTTCTACTCTGTTCAAAGCTACACTGTTCAAATGAAGAGTATTTCCTATAAATCCATGTTTAATAAAGACGATTTAATGTGAATCTTTCTCAGTTAAGAACCAAAAATACCCAACTTTATGGGCCATCTGGGAATGCTTCCCAAATCCAAATTTAGGGTCCAGCAACAAGTCCTACATATAGCATCCTTGTGTGAACACTTACCCTTCCTGTGTTGAATTTCCCTGAACTGGAGCCAATATGACTCTGCACATGAAGGAAACTCTGTGGGGGTTCAGAAACCTGGCACAGCCAAATGCCAGAGCTGGAGGGACCCAACCACTCTGCTCCACACCCTCTCTCTGTGGAAACTCCATCCAGTCTCGTGGATGCTCATCTGCTCTAAACCTATGGGGGGATGGGGGGAAGGTGCGTTAAGAGCTTTCTTTAAAAAACATCAAACTGAAAACCTTATGGTTTGAGGATTTGTTGAAAAACAAAATTTGGCCGCTCAAGTAAGGGCTCTTAAAAAGATAAAAAGCAATCAATGTAGCATTTGCTTCCCATCCCTCTACTGTACCAATTGTCTAACACTCTCGGAAATAAAAGTAGGAAGTATTTCATTTTCTGTTTGCTCAGGAATAAAGCATCTTTCCATCAACTTAAAAAATTTTGACAAAAATTATTAGGAATAGTGTAGGAGTAATTTAATTACAGGGGAAGTTATACAGAAACTTTTCAGGGAGCACCAAACTAAAGTCTTGAAAAACTGAGACCTAACCAAATTTTTTCAACTTCCTGAAGAAGAAAGTTATTTGGAATTGTGAACATATGAAATTGTTTCTCTCTTCAGTGCAAGCCCCAAGTGTGTTTAATGGTTTTGCTAAATATGACTGAAAGAAAACCATGCCTGAGGGAAATGATCCTTTGCTGGATACGTATAAGGGTTGAAGCAGCTTGGTCAATGAGTGACCATAGCATATGAATCTAAAACTAATCTCAAAGAGCCTAAGGGAACCCAAAGCTAACCTAGTCAAGTAGTTATTTTTTCATTTGCTCTGATCTAAATACACTGTCTGTAAAAGACTCCCTGTACACCTCACAGCAAGTGTTTTGCTTTCCTCACATTAAAAAAGAAAAGTTTTAAACAAGATATTGTATTGTGTGCATAACAGCAAATTAAAAATAATTACATAAAAGAACAAGCAGTCTCTTAGTTGTCCCTAAATTGAGAGAGTTCTAAAAACTGCTGAGAAAAAAATTTGCCATGAGACAACTTCAGAGCTTAGATCTATCCCACGTCATCTCAGATCCACCCTCAGAACATCTGGGGGGAGTGACCTGTCAGCTTGTGGCTTGTGATTCCCCACATGGAATCCATGGTCCACCACACCCTGGCTGCTGACCTTGGTCCTCCTGTCTCAAACAAGAGAGATGGGTGAGGGACTGCTGCCCTCTTGTCTCACCAGTGCAGGCACCCTCTCTTTGAAACGGCATAACGCCTCTGCAAAATATCAACCAATCTTTACAAAACCAAAGAGAACTTTTGAAAAAAATAATCCATATTACCTAAAACATTAGGAAATGTACAGAACTGATTTTTTTGAGTAAAATATGGTAATGAACAAATCCGGTTACACTTCACAATAAAGCTGCATCAGACAGAACAACTGCTCTGTAAACAAGGGCAAGGGATGGGGTGAAAAAAAATCACTGAAAAATATTAAGTCCCCTGAGCACCACAGGATGTGCAATTTTCATCGTGCTTCGAGACGTACTTGTGTGGCCTTGTTGCTTCTATTGATCACGTAGGTCTTTCCTAATAGAGTTACAAGGCATTTTCAGTTGCAGACTCAGAAACCTGTGGGAAATGGGATCCAATCATCTGGCTGCTCCGTTCCTGTAAGGCCAGCTCTGTCTTGCTGCTACTGCTCTGTTGGGCTTTAAACACAATACCAGCACATCTAGGGCTGTGAAGCAGAGAGCAGGGATTGTGCCAGTGCAGGTAATGAATTTCTGTGAAGCAAGAACCAAGTCTGTGTGGTCAATTACAAAGTCCAGTTAATTGTTAATTTTCTTTTTTTTTTCTTTTCTTTTTTTTTTTGTTATGAAACTGCATGTCTGATTTCCAACAGGGATGTAAATGCAGGAAGTAAGTGGGAATCATTAAGAGGTATTTTATGCCCTTTCTGCATCCCAATAGGTATTGTAATGAATGAATAAAGAGAACTTTTTAATGTTATGCTACGGCAGAAGGTATTGGAAATACTCAAATCTCACTGAAAATAGATGTTACTTTAAACAAGAAACTCAAGGCACAGGGAATCTCAGTAAAATAATCTGTATTTTGGGTTCTTGCACCAAAATAAAGACATTTGTGTTTCACTTACCAGAGCTGCAAAGATAACCAGAAAACAAGGGGAAATTTGTGCATTTGAAAATTTTGTACTGAAAATATTACACAACCAAGTTACCTACTACAATCTATGACTTAGAAACTGAAGCCTGTAATAACATAAAATACTCTTTTCTCATGTAATATTAGTAACGGCAATTTAGGATGTTGATCTATTAAAAAAAAAAAAAAAGTCTGGGTAAAATTCAAGGCAAAATCTATCCAGCCAAACTGTGGAAAAATTTCAGCTTATGTTGACATGACAAAGTTTATGGAGACAACCCTTTTCAGAATCAGGCCCATGGGTGGTCTCCCCAAGCTTTTCACAAGAAGGACTCCTGGAGGCCCAAGGGAGTCAGCTCAGGACTTCCACGAGAGAGATGTGAGTGGGTCACAAATGTGGGAGAGGGCAAAGGGACTCCATTATATGCACAGTTATGTTTATAGACTGCCTGATGTTAAAAATACCCCAACAACAACAAAACCCAAGAGGTTTCATGGCAGAGTTTCTCTTCTCAAGAGCAACACGTCAGTGGCCACAAGGACAAATTACAGGCTCATCAATGAGGAGCAGTAAAGAGGATCTGCTCTCCCCTTGTTTCTGTTGTGCTCCCACCTGCAATGTGCATCTTTCACCACATCAGCATGACAGCTCTGAGATTAGTGGTGCCCTGAAAAGCTAAAACACTTCCATGTTTGATTTCCTGAAAAGCTGAAACACTTCTGTGTTTGAGTTCATAGTCAAAATTTCTTTACCATCACAGTGTAGATATAAATATTTTATCATGGTCTGGAAGCCCTTCCCAAGAAACAACACAATGCAGGCAAATTTATATGCCTAGAAGCTGAAAAGTGCTCTTGATTGCACCACTTTTACTAAATGATTACACTGGCTTTGGTGAAGTTCACCAAGATGAGAAGAAACGGGGTTCTGTGCTATGCATTCCCCTCTGCAAGACCTTATCTAAAGAGACTGTACAAGCAAGAGAGTGTGTGGGGGAAAAAGCATCACTCCAAACTGCATAAGGATGAAACACAGCACAAAAGTACATGCAAACATTTAACAGCCCAAAGAGGATGATATGGTCCATGAAGACCTGCCCTCATAACCTCAGGAAATACAAATCAATCTGTGTTTCATCATCTGAAACTTGAACTTCCAGCTAGTAGCTCTGTGCTCTTCCCCTGCCTTCTTCAAAAACTCCTCCTTGAGCTGATTTACACTATTTGCTTCTACTGCTGACTTCGGCAGTTTGTTCCAGACTGTATTTCAACTACCCTTTGTGTAAAACTGTTCTGTCTGAATATATCGGAGTCCCTAAATTCTGGTACACATATTGGAGTGGTTACAGGAGTAATTTTAGTGTGCCTGGCAGCTGGCCTAACTCGTGCTCTGATCTCTCCTCCCCTCCCTCAACTGAACAGTTAATACTTCGCCATCAAAGTCAGGGCTGCTACAAAGAGAATCTGCTCCAGCCAAGTGCCCAGAGGGACAGCGCCTGAACTTGTTGCACACTGGCAGGATGCTGTGGCCAGAGCAGCCTTCCTAACCTTTAGAAGGGGGCCAAAGCAGAGAAGAGCAAAGAGTAAGCAAATAGAGAGGAGCAGGACTCTATGTCATACTTTGTTAAAGAATTTGATCCTATTCACAGACCCTTTTTCTGCTTTCCACAAACGTTTTCACAGGTTAAAGGCAAAACAAAACAAAACGTTGATACAAACAAACTAAAATAAAGTTGAATATAGAAATTTGTGAAAACTGAGCTTTTTTTTGTTGTTTTTACTACATTTTGGATGAAAGAGGCACAGAATTTATTGGGATCTCTACTGCAGCTGTACATTGGCAATTATGTGGCTGGAAAGAAATGGGAGAGTGAATAGCAGCCTCCAGATCCTGAATAAATTGTCAGTTGATATTAAACAGGAAGTACAGGATTCTTAGTTTTGACTTCTGAGGATCTGCATTTTCTAAAAGATGATTACTTGCAAGTGTATTTTTAAATCCACTTTTGTGCATGAACTAAGGTTAGGAAAGAGGCAGATAATCTATCAAGTGGGCCATAACTTTTAAATGAAGGTGACATATTTTTCCCACTCTGAACAACTTTCATCAGGAATATTTTTGGAAATTTAGAAAATCTCTTTGATGTCAAAACACTGTTCTCACATTCTTTTGAAGCAGACAAAAGGTCAATGTTAATTGCAATATGTTGTAAATCATATAGATTACTTTCAAGAAAATATTTAAGGGAGATATCTTATATGTGACATTCGTTCTTCAGCCAGCCAGACACGGATGATGTTTAATTTATAAAGATTTAAAAGGATGGAAGTCTCTTGCAAAATACAGAATTTAATGAAATTCTTCTGTTTTGTTACCAATTCACAGATATCATCTCTTCTTATTTATGGAGAGAAGTGTATTAATCATCACATGCAGAGTTGCAAATTCAGCAGAAACATAAATTATCAGTCCTAAACCTCAAATTCTTTCAAAGGATCTGTAAAACTAAAGGTTTTGAATAGCCTGGATAGAACAAATGGACAAGAAAAGATAATGCATCTTTTCAAACACAAACCTGCAGAGATGTTATGCTCAATTACTCTGACAAAAGATTTGGAAACCAACAATATCCCCTGTGGAATACCACTGCTAAACTGGAATGCTAAATCAAAAGCTCAAAGTTAAGCAAGAATAATATAGCATAAGCCACATTAAATGTGCGCCATCCCTACAGCTAGAACACACTTGGATATTTATTAGATAACTATTTCTACCTTTGGGGGATGGGGGAAGGCAGGGGGAAAGAGTTCAGATGAGTAAAATATTAGGAAAAAGTACCACTCTGGATTTCACAAGGAGGAATGGTGGGGCTGGGCAGGCTGCATCCCCCACTGCAAGTCCTCTGGTGCTCAGCCAGAGAGTTCAAAGCCTGTTTCAGCATCTAAACAAAGGTTCAGAACACAGTCCTTGCTTATCTTCAGAGACAACAAAAAGCCCTACTAGAACCTGAGGCAGGGAGAAGCTGCTTGGGAGGGTTTTGGAGGAAGGAGCAGTGACAGCTGTGGTGGCCAACAATCAGCCACTGGGTGCAGCTGAGGACTTGCAGCAAGAAAAAGGTGTTGCAGGAACCTCAGTACTGCCATGCTGCAGCGATGTATGGAAAACACGCTTGCGTTATTTCAGCCAAGCCACACAAGGAGCGGAGCTCGCATGCGAGCAAAAGCTTCCATCTGCTGGGAGAAATGGGGACACATCCAGGCACCTGCTGTGGGATCAGGGCAGGGGCACAGTGGGGAGAGAGGCTCTCCAGAGAGCTGCTGTTATCAGCAGTGTTCACCACCCCTGCATCGCTGTGGGTGTTTGGGAAGCTGCCGCATTTGGGACACATCTTTGCCGATGCTGATGTTGAGCAACAAGGAATGGAATGCGGGCTGTTTCTGAGGGACAGGAATGACGTTGCCAAAAACGCACTAAGAATACAAGTCCAATTTAGGCCAGTCAGTTCTTATTAACTTCACTGGGACGGCAAGTCCATAATTTTGGCTGCACTGAATAAAAGAGATCGTCTTTCTGGATTACAGGCCTGACATGCAGAGCTGCTGCACACACAGCTGGAGGAGGCAGGGGTCTGGAAGGGCCTCGGAACACAGCAGGTGGGAATCCCGAGTTCTAGTACTAGGACATAAGTGATAGGACTACAGACACGTTAAAAACCCAGTAAAATTTAGGTGAATTATGGTATAATTTTAGTCTACCTGGTCTGGATGTTTCCCCGGAATATCCAAGGTCTGTCTCCTAGATAACAGGCGTGCTGCAGGATCACTCTGCTACACTCCTTGTTCTCCAGAGAGATATGCCAGTCAGCAGGGAACCACTATTCACGTGGAAAAGGATGAATTTGTTGATTGATGTTAAAAGCTGATAGGGAAGTTGAAAGGACAACAAACAAGAAGAAATACAGAGCACACAACTGTGGCTTTAAAGTTAATGGATTTTTTCCCATCAGGTAATGCTGCATATGAAATAATAATGGTGCTAACTAAAACATTAGTTACTACTTGATGATGACACTTTACATCTTTCTGTAAACCTCTTATTGACACTAGCAGAATCTCCTGTGAATAAAGGAGAATAATGTCCTACATCACTATCTGGCATACGTAATGTGTTTATATAATCCAGTCCTCTTCGCGGAATTAATTTAATCTGTCTGGTTTGGAGCATGTACTGCTGGTTACCCATGCTCCCTGTGTGCTTTTATTTCTTGAAGATGCAGCTTGTTCTGTTTTTCTGGCATCTTGGCTGCCTATTGAATGGGGCTAAGAGCACAGACTTAATGGCAATCTACTGACAATCACTGTTGCCAAACCAGAGCTGTGTTCGTGTGGGATGCAAACAACAGCCACTCATCCTTCAATTTCTGAACACCAAATTGACAGGTAGCTCTTAGAGAAGTTTCGCTTCTAAATTATTAAGTAAAAGAGAAAGAAAGAGGGGGGGAAGAAAGGGCTAAGAAATTAGAAACACTTACTGAATTACTCCAGTGAACAATATTGATTGACAAATCCAGTCCTAAAAATCAGAATTAAAATTAACTGCACTTACCGCATCAGTCAGTCACATTGCAGAGTTTGAAAGTCTGGCATGAAAGATGAACAAATGCTGTGAAAGATAAAACCAAAATGCAATTACGACATAAAAAATATTTGCCAGTTATATTTTATACAGGAGTTACAAACACATCCTCACAAGTTTGAAAACTTTGCGTCACCCAGAGGGAGTGAGTAATTGCTTATCTTGAAACTTTTTCAAAAAGTTCTAATGCAAGGGGTTTAGCTATCAATCAAAATCAAATTAAAAGGGTTTACGGCAAATGAATCAAAGCAATACAATTTTATTTTTCCAATGAGATTTATTTACATAGTGAGATTAAAAATGTCTCAGATTTATGCACCCTCTCTAGGAACATGAATTTCCCAGATTTGAAACCTTTAATGCAATAACCTTTACCCTGCTTTGAGATAAGCCTGTGTCAGCATTTATAAAGTAAGGTCTTTCTAGATGTTTGGTCCAGTACAATAAACCAGTTCCTCCTCCTGTGTTAAATGATAACTTTTATTCCTTTAAGGCCCCTTTCCTTTAATCCAGCATTTCCGTTCCATTTTCCTCCTCTACCTCCAGATCTAGAGAAATTCCAGGAAGCTTTCCCTAGAGATTCCTCTAAGATAAACAAGAATATATCTCCAGAAACACTTTGAGGACTAAAATGCTTGTCTGTAGTAAAATCAGGGGTAGCACTGCCTGGGATTACACTGGAGACTCAAAAGATCTGCAGCTTTACTTTCACTGCTGCTGCACCATCAGGTGCACCCTTCCAAAGAAGAGTGTTGTACCAAAGGACAAATTTGTGCTGCTCATACACACATGGGGTAACAAATGCACAGAGAAGCACATTTTCTTTGCTGGCTTCTGTCAATAAGACCATATTCTTGGATTTAATTACTGAGCACACCAAAATATCAATCCTAAACAGCCATCTCATTTACTGCCTACCTTTCAATTCACTTCATTTTTTTCAGACTTTGACCCAAAAACATTGTCAGTTTTCCCTTAAGAGTAGCCATGGAAGTTTTATTTCTTACCAGCCTTCAAAGACTCATATTTGTTGTCCCTTCTTTTTCTTTCTATAAAGTACATCACCAATAAGATACAAAGAGACCAAATACAGCTAGGCTAGAGTACTACAGAAAGGGCTCATGCGATATTTTCCACAAATTTTTAAAACTCTGCAGTTGCCCAGGACTAGGAAGATGCTGAGCTGTGCTCAGTGTTTTTCTGCAGATAAAATAGGTGTCCAAGAAGCAGAAAAAGCATGTTCATGGTGCATCTTAAGCACTGTGGTAGTTTTCCTGAGAAAACCTGAGAGAACGAATTATTATCGTGGGCAGTGAAGGGACATGCTCAGTTAGTTAACAAACAAGGCACACTTTCTTCGTTAGGCCATGCCACACATGGATACCTGCTTCCTGCATCTCCATAATCACAGTGACAAGGAGCAGGACTTCTTCTGCTTGCTATGAGGCTTTCTGGATCACTGGAGATGATTTTCAGAGCCTTGCTGCACAGATTCTGCCAATTTGTGTTCAGGCTCTTCTACAGGATGGAACAAGCAGCCGAACAAGCACCTGGCATAGAAGATGAGTCCAAGTGCCCACGCTGCACAGCACCCACAGCAAAGTATAAACAATCAATACCCAAACTCCCCATAATTTACCAGAGTGTCAAACAAGCAAATCAAGTGACTGATACTGCTGACCTAATGGAGGCCAGGGGAGAGCTGTGCTTGTTGAAAGCTTGCCATAGGTTTATTCTTTGATCCTTTGTTTAATCTTGTAGCTCATCCTGTTTTGTTCCCTCTCACACAAACCAAGTTCTTATGACATACAAATAAAAAGAGCTGCGTAAAACAGGTGCCCAATTACAGCCTCAGGCACCACGCAGCTGTCCAGGTAGGACATGGCATTTGGGCCACGTCCCGTTCCCACTGACCCTTTTCATCCAGGGCACTCGGAATATCAGGGACAACCAGCAGCAGCACTTGCTCTCAGGTGCTGTTTTCCTCTGCTCTTCCCATGTCACGAGCCCTGGGCTCACACAGAACTGATGGGCTGTGCACAAATGTCACACATGCCACATATGCCGTGCAAATCTGCTGCTCTTGGGTGGGGCAGCACAGCTCCACCAGCTCGGGACTCTGCATCCAAGGATGAACAAAAGACTGGTGTTTCCAGTATATCCTGGATTTTGAAAATGCTGGAGAGCTGTCCTTGGCACACCTCACTTTACAGGTATTTCGGTGGGGGCTGTGTATGAAACAATGGATTTGATGAAGTCACAAGCTCTTCTGCAACAGGTGAGGGGAGACAGGGTGTGGCAATATCTTGAGATCAAAAGAAGGTAAATAGCCTAGTTAGCAATAAAGGTTGACCACTACAGTCCAAATAATTCAATTTGAAATACTGTAAATCTACTCCTGCAGCATATAATATCATCATGAGAGCGTCTATTCTAACCCACTGATGACCTCAGGGAGTTTTCAAGATTATTGCTTCTATTTTCTGTCCTTTCATCCCTAATGTATACAGGCAGACTTAGCTCTGTATGCAACAAGAGAAACCATTATGTCTTAAGAAAAAAAATGGCCACTCCCATTATCTGAATGCCAAATTTCATATACTCAATTCACCCATATCCCACACCAGCCTTTCAGCTCAGTGAAATGAGGTGGGCTCAGATCTCTAAAATCACCAGGATAGAAGCAACATTTTTGTCAACTGCAACATGAAACTATAGCAAGAAAAACACAGCTGACATGCTAAAATATGAAAAACTGCCTTTATATTTAAGATGTTTCTAAGAGAGAATATTACATTTATTCTTGTGAATAAATTCACAGATTTACTATACATCAGACATTAGGCTTTATTTTTCTGTATAAAATAAATATAGCGGGAGTATAAGATTATGACTTCACTATTATTTTGTAAAACCATTTAATTTAAACAGAGATGCCTATTCACCTTATGTCATAAATCCAAAAACAGAACCATCAAATTATTGTACAGCACAAGCACATTGTACATGAAGACAACATAGGTAGACTTTCTTGTGAAGCTGCTGGGTTTTATCACTGTTTAATGATTTGTTGCACTATTTATAGGATAAACAATAAATCTAACATGATTCATCATATTAGCCAATAAATCATGAGACAAGTCATTAGGCAGAGTGATAAAATCAAGTGTTTTAGAAATAAGTTAATCTATGATGCCAATGCCTAATCTAAATAGTTGCTTAAAAATCCTATTTACTAATCATTTTTACATAAAGAAAGACTAATGATTATGTAGATTAAATGTGTACTTATTCCTATAATCACATGTTCTGTGCTGGTCTGTTTAGAAAGAAAAAAAAAAAGAAACATCATTTTGATTGTATTTGTATATTTCTGAAGGGCTTTCTGCACCACTTAGGAGTCTGCCTTCAATTTTGGAGAAGAAATGGTTAATTAAAGCATGATGCAAGGTTGCTGGACAGATATTATCTTCAGCTATGAATCCCATAATATCCCAATTAACAATTTCATTAAGATGTGATGGCTGGTTCTAATGCGTCTTCATTCTTCAGCCTGAATATAACCCTGTAGACTTTCTCTTTTGTGACAACTGTGTTTATAGCTTCTCTACCCATAGAGCTTCGTGGCACTTTGAATTATGCTCAAGAGTATATGGGCATCACGTCACATTTGTGTGCCTGATATCATACATGACTCGCTGCGCTCCAGCCAGGGTCCTTAATGTACATTCTACAGATGGACTACCCTCTGAATGCTTAGCCAGATATTAAGTTAAATCTTTTTGGAGTCAAGCTTGTTTCACATCAGTTATACAAACATATTGGTTCCTTTAAAAGGACAAATGCACTTAGAGCAAGACAGGGAATGTAGGTCAGAAATCTAGGAAAATAATTTTAAATTTCTGTTTAGCCTTTAAATTTGAAAATCTCTTCTGTGGGAATTTTTGTTATCTGGGGAGGGTTTGTTTTCATTTACTTAATCTCAAAGAGAAGTAGCTGAGCAATATTTATCAAGAAGTAGGTAAGCAGCATAGTTGGCTTAACATGAAAGAAACAAACAGCAACGCAATCTCCTTCCCTCTCACTTTCTATTATGTATTAAAACGCAACAAACCTGAAAAGATAGTGACAAACCAACACAATATGTTCTAGCTCAGTATTTTTCCTCAATAAGAAAAAAACAATGTTAACATTTGCTTGCCACTGCTGTCTATCTATTTATCACATTGGGACTATGTCATACCTACCGTACCTTCTCGATAAGGCTAATCTTGCGAGCAAGGTATTTTCCTCTAACTGAAATAATATGTTTGAGTAAAAAAAAAAGCCTCTGTAATTAGGGCTGTGACCAACAGTTTACTTGTCACACGGATTCGGGTGAACAAACCCCTCCAGCTCACCCAGTACACTGGGGAAAGGAACGGAAGAGGAGCAGCAAGCCTGGCCCTGGAAGGGGGGGCTGTGTCACAGAGGCTGAAGGGAGCAGAGGGGATATGGTTGGGTTTGTAGCTTTCTCATTTTTTATCTCAATCCATACAGCATGTTTTGTAAAAGATGTCTGAGACAACTGGAGAAGTGAGAGCAATTTGATGCTTTGTGCAGTATAGGCAGGGATGGCTTGTTTGTATCTTTGGTTTATAATGTGCAGACACGCCACACATATAAAAGTGTAATAACCAGGAGCACGCCAGAATCATATGCTAGCAGTCCCTTGTTATTCTTTTAGAACCTGCTTATCTTTTGCTTCACTTTTTCCTGGTGACACTTAAGGTCAGATTTTTAAAGGCACTTAGATGCCTCATTTTATTGAAATCAATGGGAGCTAGGTGCTTAAACACCTTCAAGAACTAGCCCTTTAATGTTTATTAACAGTGCCTCAGATGAGGGTACGTCCCAGAAAACATAATAATTGCCTTCCTTTATTAACTGTGGTGTGTCAAGATAAGATAGAATCAAGTCCTCAGACTCATCTCCTCTCAATGATTTCCTAAATGAGATCAGTTCCCACTTACATCCTGAATGACCAAGGGTGACTAAATCAGAGCAATGAAGTATGTTTACGTCCTTGAAACTCAAATAATCTTGCAGACACTTCTCCCAGTGTTGCTGATTCACATATTATCAAGTCTTAAAAAGTTCTTTGTTTTTCTCCAACACTCAGCTGTAACCACTTTAACTTCAAGAGAGTATCTCCTTTTCCTCTTTAGGTAAAAATGAAACTTATATTTTCCATTGGGAGCTTAGACCCTCACATGTGAACTATGGAACTAGAGATAAAATAGACTTAT
Source organism: Struthidea cinerea (assembly GCA_013397865.1). Lineage (NCBI taxonomy): Eukaryota > Metazoa > Chordata > Aves > Passeriformes > Corcoracidae > Struthidea > Struthidea cinerea. The sequence continues at coordinate 628,385 of VZTI01000187.1, read as the reverse complement.
TTCTTTGTATTTTTGGCCTCATAATTTTAGTCTGGTGGATTCACATATACTTTTTTCATCAATGCGTGGCACAAAGCAGAGATCTCCAAGTCAGCCACAAGGATACATGTCACATCTTTGGATAAGAAAATTTAAAAGTCAGGAACAAAACATTTCTAAGAAAGGCTTTTGGGTGACTTTTGGTAAGGGGAAAGTAGGGAAGAGAAAAGGAGGGACTGTTTTCCTGACAGACGTTCAGTGTCAATGGACGACCTTTTCAACCACTAGAACGAGCTTTGGCTAAAGCCCTGAGCTGAACCTCCTAAAGCTCAAGCTAGGACATTTCAGCATTTCCCCTTGTTCCTGTAAAGGCAGATTTCCATCAGCACTCATTTCCACCTTCTGCTTAACTATGGGCACCCCTGGAGACTGTATTCCTGGTGGGAACCTTCCTCCATTTTTGTGTCCTACGAGCACAGCAGTCACGTTTCACCTCTAGAAATCTCTCCTGAGGGTTATGTACCTCCTGTACCAACTAAGAGGTGCCCAAGCTTTCACAAGAAAGCCACACCTGTGCCTCTAAAGTCATGCAAATCTATTTTATCTGCTGTGATTCTCTTTTTTCACTGCTGTCTCTCTGTCTTACTCATCCTGTTTAATCCCCCCATAGCAAGAGACCAGCACTCTGGACAGTGAGCAGGGTATGTAAGTGCACCATGAGATGTATTTAAAGCATCTCCCAGAATGGTGAAAGGTTTGAGTTCAGCCTTAACTAACTGCAAGAGACCCTCCCAACTTCTCATGCTATTTCCCTCTAATCACCAAAACAACAACAAACCAAAACAACCAACCAACAAACACATTTTGGGATTTTTTTGCCTAATTTGATTTTCTCTTTGTTGATCATCAGGTCATTTCTTGGAAGTCTCAGTCTGCACATGAGACATTTGAAACATTATTTTTTAATCTGTCCAGAACTGTTAAGGATTATTTTTTAATCTGTCCAGAACTGGTAGGGAGAAGACTGGATTTTTGTTATGTTCCTGCAGAAGCAGGTGACTCCTGGCCACGCCACCTCTCCAGGGTAACTGCTTCTAAAGCCTGCTAAATCAATTTTAACACTCTGCTGTTTAATAACAGCATAAAGCACAGCCCTTGCATGGATTTAATTAGAGCCATGCAATCGACATAGAGTGCACAGAACAACTGCATTGAAAGAAGCCCACTCGTTAGCTCAATAAATTCAAGACTGACTGGACAGGCACTTCTTAAAAATTAAATTTTTGAGGTATTACGATCAGTGAAGCTACCCCAACAGTCATTCACAGATAAAATTGTAATATTTCAAGTACCTCCCCTACCTACAACATCTGTTGATGTCAGCAGACACCCCGTGTCCATTTATATGCAGAGCCAGGGCTATTTAATACACCAGCGCTGATATATTTCTTCCTATCACTAGTCAACCCAGATGTTTTCAAAGTGATAATCAGGTTATGTGGGAACTCTGGGACTAAAAAATTGAGTAGTGAAACTGTATTCCTGTAAATTTTTTGTATATCTAGATTTTAGAGTCAGGGATGAAGAGGTTCCTATCTAAGACATCCAAAATTATTTCTAAAATAGTACTGCAAAAACATTTTACAGTGAATTACTTTTTAAAACATATTTTAAACAGAAACACATCACCATATTTTCTGTGGGCTTGGAAGCTTATGTTAAGTTTCCAAATAAGTCAATTCTATAAAGATAACATCTTTTCTTTTAAAAAAAAGTGTTGCAAGCTAATACTGTACATAACAAATAAGCTTTAATTAAAATTTAAATTGAAATCTGTACTGGGTAATCACTCCTGAACAGGAAATATTTTAAGACAAGGTTTTCAAAAGCCCTCTGGTCAAATGGTCCAGTGTTTAGTAGCTATAATTAGGGTAAAAAATGTCAAATTCTTCTGTTCACCAAAGTCTAAGTGAGATTTACCAAAGTGTTTGATGTCCATCTGTTCCTACTGTGACATTAACAGTTGAATTGCTACACAAGCTCAGCACCCAAAACGCTGAAGTCCTCTGGGAATCTGGATGTGTTTTGACAAACAGTATCTGAGCCCAGGTAGAATCTCTGCTGGTTTAAAATCTAGTTCCAACTGCAGAGGATGAACTATGCTGCAAATATGTCCCCCAGCCACTGGCATCACAGTGCCACGTGCCTTTTCTTTCACCCAGCTTTTCTGCAGGGTGTTGTAGTGCGCATAATACTTGCATTAGTATAAAAATTGCCTTTTTTTTTTAAGTTCACACACAGCTAATTTCCTGATTGCCTAGTTACGTGTCTGACAAGTGTCCTATGTACAGAGACACTTAAATCACTTAGGCCACACGCAAAAGTTAGCTCCAGATGAAGAGTGAGCGAAACCCACGCCGAGAGATCAGTGTCCAGCCGGATTTGCTGACCCGTGGGACTGTTCATTACCAATGGAGGTAAAGAGCTCTAAGATTATTAAGAGTGAGACCTGAGGCAGTCATAAAGTCCTGCCTAAGGTGATTTGAGATATCACCCTATACTTTTAACCCATTATAAATAAATCAATAAAAGCCAAAGTAAGCAAAGTGAATACGTATCATATTTAAATCTAATTATAGGGTAATTTTGTACAGATCTCTAGTAGTCTTCAGTAGGAGTAATTTCATCTTCCAGCCATATCTTCCTGCACATACCAACACTACATACTACTGCAGGCATGCAGCTGACTTCCAAAATGGTCTCTCAGAGAAAATTACTCTTTTTATTGTGTTTTTATG
>VZTI01000187.1:555266-617766 GCA_013397865.1 Struthidea cinerea | reverse complement strand
TTCTCCAGCAGCACACACACTGAAGGGTGAAAAAGAAACCTATCCAAGTCAAACTGCAGGAGACACATAAGCTGGAATTAGACCAGGACACCAGGGCTAATTTCCACTATCCTACAATCAGTACACGATAACTTTAATGACCACAAATGGTCAAAATCCCAGTGTCATGTCTTATCCAGCTGAATGCTGACAGCTCCAGCAAAGCCATCCATTAACACCATGCTTGTGCACTCATGATTGACTCTGGAGGCAGAGTACTGCCCACCAGAAAAAGGAAAGGCAAAGCTGTGGTTTCTTTTGTTGCCTTTCCTAAACAATCATTTATTTCCTATGACCCTGAACTTGAAATAACAAGTTAAACAGATATGCTATGAGAGGTATTGAACCAGCACACACCTAATTTTATGTATCATAGTAGCTACAGTGAACTAAGGAAAAAAAAAAAAAGGAAAAAAGTACGTAACTGCTACTTAACTTATTTATCCTTCCCCAGCTTCCACTCATTCATGGCTCAGCGATTTTCTGATTAAGAGTTGGCATGTTTTTATTTAATAGCTTTGTGTGGATTCCCCTTCCATGAACTTCTCTGTTTCAGTTTTGAATCTATGTCAACTTTCAGCACCCTTAAGGACCTCTGAAATGGAGTTCCATTGCTTAACATATGAGTGTGCAAACAACATTCCTTTGTTTTGAACTGCCCTATCAGTTTCACTTGATGCTCACTTCTTACACGTGAAGAAGGTAACTTACCTTTTTCATGCCATTCCTAGTCCTGTAGATCTCTATCAAATTCTCCATCAGTTGATTCTACTCCAGGCTTAAGATGGTCAAATTTCCCTCATTACATGGAAGCTGCTCCAAAAGTCTGATCACCTTCATCACTCTTCACATATTCACTCTGAAATGGGAGCATGAGAATTACTGACAGCACTGTAGAAGCAGAATGTACCAGAGCTCTAAAGAGACACAGAGTCATGTTTTCCAATTTGTCCTCTATTTCTCTCCTAATAATTCCTAACTCAGCTTCTGCGTGGCTTTTTTTCTGACCAATTCACCCGAAGTCAATGGAATTGGGAATTACTCAACTTCTGTTGTTTAACATTGTGCCCAGTTGTCCCCACAGCATCTACAAACACTGATCATGTCAACACCCGTGATACCTCTGGTCCTTTTAAAAGACATTGCCTGCTATTTGTGATTGTCAACTGTCCAGCTAAGTTTTCAAGACATTATTTTCACATAGAAAATGACATCAAACTCTTCTATTTATCCAAAGATGAGTTGTCAACTAGTTCTGTCTGTGTTTTCTGTAGGAAGTAACAGCAGACTCTCACAGAAAAGCTTGGCAAGAGTGAAGTTTTCTGTTACCTAGAAAAACTGGGGCTAAAACTACTTATCATGGACAAAGACAAAACCTTTGGAGACCTTGACATAAGCAAAAATAAGTCTGTGCCCTCTCCAGACAAATACACAAAATCTCAAGCAACAGCTGATTTAACTTAACTCAAAAGGTTAGAGGAACTCTGAAACTGAGTAGAAACAGTGACCAAGGCATTTAGAACCCAGAAAAGTGGAGATTAGCTTCTCTCACCAACACACAAAACCATCAGAAGCAATATGAATTTCACAAAAAGCCCCAACACTGACTCAATCAGCAGTTCAGTTCTACCAGCTGAGCTGCAGCGTTGTCTCTGATTGTCCAGCTCAGGTAAGATTTTACCATTACAGGTAAAATTTCAAATACTCTTCATCCCACCTGGGAAAAAAATAAGGCTATACATGTGCTACAGGGAATGTAATCTGAATACAACAGAGCTTGTTCTATGCCCATCAATGTCAAAAATCACCTGTAAAATCTTTATAACCAAAAGGGATTTCCAAGAAGGAAATAACGAATATCACATTTGATTTCTCACAATCCAGACAGGATTTTCAAGCAGTGAAGAAAAAAAAAAACATCTCTAAGATAAACAAATAGATTCAGAAATCAGTGAGTCTAACAAACACGGCAACATGGTTCTCTATAATCCAGATAACGAAAACACAAAAAAGTGCTCCAATAATTAATTTTTCAAAAATCAATTAATAAAAATTTTGTTCAATGGATTATAAGCTTCCTTTTATTTTCAGATTTATTTGTAGTCCACAAATGCTTGACAACAGCAGTATATAAAGACCAGATAGGACTGGGCAGAGAAAGGAAGAGGCAGCTCTTGTTTAGATTCATGAAGGTAACACTCATATGCTGTAGCTGAATCTCATTTGGAAGCCATTCACAAGAATTAAGGTAGATGATAGATATTCTATATACATATATTTATAGAACATCAAGATATAGACATAAAATACATAACAAAAAGGCTGACATCAGGACAGATGGCTGGTTCCTACGTTTTTGCCAGGATATGGCTTCCTCTCTTCAATTACGGCTAGATTTGTCAGGTTCTGATTATGTATTGACATAAAATTGTTACATCCAATCACATAATCAAAACTATGCTACTAATAAGAAAAATTGCATTAAAATAATTATAAAATATTCTCGCTACAAATCTTTATGCATTTCTATATGTATCTTCTAAATTTAAAAACAAGTCAGAAGAGCAGGGTGGGAATCTGTATTTCTTTATATGCATAATCTATGCAATAGACACTCAGCCTGATTTTGAAAAGAGCCAAATTATGAAAGAAAGAAAAATACACCGTAAGTGAAATAAAAATACATTGTAAGTAAAAAATAATATAAAATTATTCCAAAGATGAAATACAAACATACACACCACACAGTTTCAGTAATAAATTGGAAATTGCACAACATGAAAACACTATAATTCCTTGGTCTGCCACTAATTCCACACTGATATTATCTTTATCTAGTGATTATACAGAAGCCTAAATATCAAGTACTATTTTCTTTTCTCCATATTATATAAGAATAGCAGCTATAGAAGTCCGGAAAACAGACTTCACCCTTCTCTCACATTTAAATTTTGTATATTCAAAGAAACATATTTAGGCAATAATAAGGCAGTTTTGAAAAATCTACAAAGAAACACATAATTGGAACACATTAAATTATTTTGGCAGAGGGGGTGCCACAGGAGAACTCAAAGGTGGACGTTTTTCTGAAGCTAAGTCACAAAGATGACTAGAAGACACGAGTATATAGTTAACATTTACTCTTTCCCTGTGAATTTTGTCCTTTATTGTATCAGGAAAGCAAATGATAGCATTTTTTTACTCTGTGTTATACTGCCGTTCTGAGAGCATTCTTCGTATTCGATTGCACCATCTGGTTGGCAATTTGCCTATGTGTCCTTCCTGCTTTCTCGGAAACTAAGTGTGGATGTGCTTAGGAAAGAAATGGGCAACATTGCCACTCTAAGAGTTGCCTGCCCGCACCATTTTAATTCTGCTCCCATTCTTGCCCTGTTTCTTCCATTCCATCCCCATGTTCCTGATGCTCCCTGTGGCCATGGACTGGGTTACTTCCAGTAGTGGTGATACCAAATGTTTAAACTTCAAATTGCTTTCTAAAGAAATGCTTCCATGTATAACCTCCACAGATAAAGGCATTTTAGGGTTGGTTTATCTGGCTGTATTTAAGGTGCACAGCACCACTGCATTTTAATATGTCTTGGTGTATCTAGACACATGGTTCTTCCACCTCTTTCAGTTTTTGAACAGCTTATATTCTGTAACTAGGAACTTATTTTCCACACATTTTTCATTTTTATTTTATCTATAAGGTCTTGTACCAAAACTTTAGCCTTTCAATATAAGGACACCATAATGCTAAAACACCAAAAACAGCACCTTTTCAAAAATTTTATTTATATCATGAAAGAGTATCAGCAAAAATGTGGCCCTGCTTCCTCTACAGCATTTCCCCTAACCATGAGACAGTTGTGCTGGAGGACTTTGTACAACTAAGGACCTCAGACTAGGACTACATGAACTGGATGTAGCTCACTGTACATTGCCCACTCTCTAACAGACCTTGGAAGAACCCATGTACTATTTTCCCTTATCTTAGGCTTAGAGGCAATAACTTTATCCAGCTAGAACAAAGATAAATGAGAGATATCCAGGACTTCCAGCCTTTTGGAAAGTAAACATAAGTGGGAGTATGAAAGGTATGGTGTGGGTCATATATGGGCCATATATGAGCAAATAAACCTTTTCTTCCAGTGAAGGTCAAAAGCTCTGGAAGACTTTGGTCTCAGAGATCACAGATATTAGAGAACTGATTTGATGAATGTATTAATGAGGATCCAGATGCAGAGATTTTACTGAAATATCTGTTTTCTTACCCTGGAACTAACTGCACATCTGGAAAGTGTTCTCCAGAGTAGCAAGAAACTGTTTAAAGGCTTAAGGTAAAACCCTTTAGCCATTAGAAGTCTTAGATAGGAGACAAGGACTAATGCAGAATTCAGATCCTTCAGAATCTCATCTCAGTTAGCACCTAATTCCACAGTTTATGGGCCATGGCTGCCAACGTCACAGTCATCAATGGTTCTTTCATGGAGAGCTCCTTACGTACCTGACAGTTTACATTTGGGCATGTCTGGAAGCACTCCCACTCCTTAGTGCTGATAAACTCAATGCTCTGGTCAGACCTTAATCCCTAGGTGATTCACGAGTATTCCTCTGCCTACCACATTGCTGTCAGTGGATGTTCATCATCTGTCTAATTTGGTTCCTTACAAAATATGGAATTGGAAGATCATGGGATGATAGCACACATTCATGTTTTGAGCACCTACAAAAGACAGCTGCGATATCCCCACTTTAGTGACTAACTAGTGCCAGCTGCTCATTCTGTGTGCATTGATCAGCACACCTTCCTTCTCCCTGTGCCTCGCTTTCTTCCCACCTTCACTTCAAGTACTGCAATAAGAATTGCAACCCACAAGTAATAAATAGAACCTATTCATTCCATTTACAGCACTGGAAGAATGTGGTGCTCTGTGAGCAGAGCAATTCATGATGCTGACTTCAGTATGAGTAGGGAAATCCCTGAGATTATACACTTCATCAGAGCAAGCTTTTTTCCCTTTCCTTATAAATGTCATCTTTGACCTCAACTTTACACGATACTTTTACATTTCTGTGCATCTCGAATCTCCCTGTTCTCCTGCAGAAAAAACTTTGTTGTTACTCTCTAACTGCTGCCTGCCTCAGCAGCAGTCTCTTCTCTTTTCTGAGCTATTTATGACTTAATTTGGCGCCACAATGTTTGCTGACGACTTCTTTAACTGTCTCCTTGATACCCTGACACAAAATAATCATGTAAATTGGAAATTTTTTAATGGGAAATGCCCCTGGTTTTTCATTAATATGCTTTTGGTTATGCCAAAGCAATGCAACAGGCTATAATGAATACATTGGACATTGTTTTGTTACAGTTCTGCCTGTGAAAACTCTTGCAATACTGAAGGACTGTCAGAATTTTAAACAGGATGCAACATCTATATTTATATATGCAATAGTCCTTAAAAACCTTCTGAGTACAAAGAAGATTTCAGCATCAAAACACAAGTTTATACCATAGCTAAGATACCCATAGTGTCTTAAATAGAATCATTATTCTACATTCCAACTATTGAGATATATCTGCAGTATCCAATATGGCAGAGCACTGTAACTGTTAGTAAACAATGACTTTTTAATGGGAAACCCTGTACATGTTAAAAATATATTGTCCCTAATCCTATGTAACTAAAGATATCTTATATAGATCATGAAGATTTAGAAACCTCTGAAAAACAGATGTGCCAAGCAACCCACTAAAAGGAAGCATATATTGAGTTTATTAATTTATACAGTGCCCATTTCAAAGCAGAGTCTGGAATCTTGTACAAAATAAACAAAAATTAAACCAAACTGGGCTCAGGGCCCAGAGAAATCAACTGTACCAATAAAATGGGGAGGGTGAAAGAAAACTATTCCAAGAAGATATATCCATGTCTCCAGATACTGTGCTGTCTTAGTGGACACATCATAATATCAATACTGGAAGTAACAGAAATGCAATTTATAGCAAGGATAGAAATATTCAAGAAAAAAAGAGAGCAATTATGACAGAGTTAATTTACAGCTATTGAAAGCCACAATACAGAGGCAATTACAGTGGAGGAAATACAAACTGCGTAAATTTTGAATGAAGATTGAGTACGTATACTGTCACACAACATCTATAGGATTTCAGCTCCAACTATTGATCATATTGCATTTCATTCTTTGATTGCAATATTTAAACAATAAGAAAACGTTGCAACTGCTGTGTGAGAGCTTTTGGGTGGGTATTCCCTCAAATATATGAACTTTTATTCTATTACTGTCTTCCTTCCCATATTTTATTTATAACACATCAGGGTTTTTAGTCCTTTTTACAATTTTGATGACTTAGATGAATAATGATGAGGTAGCTGCCTAAATACAGAGCTACTATGAAAAAATGCCTCTGAGATCTAGGGAGAAAAGAGAAGGAAGCAGCACATTTTATGTTCAAAAGGTATAAAGACCAGGCCGCATAATTAAAATGGCTTTTGGCTGTGTATCCTCTCCAGATCACAGAATGGGTCAGGTGGGAAGGGACCACAGTGGGTCATTTGGTCAGACCTTCCTGCTCAAGCAGGGCTGTCCCAGAGCACAAGGCACAGGGTTGTGTCCAGGTGGGGTTTGAATATCTCCAGTGAGGGAGACCCCACAAGCTCTCTGGGCAGTCTGTTCCAGTCACCCAGAAAGCTAAGTTTTTCCTGGTATTCAGGTGGAAGGAACATCCTGTGTTCCAGTTTCTGCCCATTGCCTCTCGTCCTGTTCCTGGGCCCCACAGAGCAGAGCCTGGTCCATCCTCTGACGCATCTCTTTGGACACAGAAACAGATGAGACGCCCTCTGAGTCTCCTCCAGGTTAAACAGGCCCAGCTCCCTCAGCCCAGAGCTGAGCACAGGGTCAGGATCCCCTCCCTGACCTGCCAGCAGTGCCCTTCCAAGTGCACCCCGGCATCCCCTGGCCCTGTCCTGCAGGAGACACTGGTGGTCAGGGACACCCAGCTGTCCACCAGCACCCCCCAGGTCCTTCTCCGCAGAGCTGCTGCCCAGCAGCTCAGCTCCCGGCCCGGACTGCAATGAATTCCCTCTGGAATTCCCTCTTTTGCTCCAGCACAGGCAACTTTCAGCTGGATGCCCAGGGTGGGATCCCTTTGGTGGCAATAAGCCCCTGCCAGGCCCAGGGTGGCAGCATTGGCAGGAACATGGAGGCCACGTGAGGGGAAGAGAACCACCAGCGCCTGCTGGTTTTGACCCTTTTTTCATTATTATGTTATTTTGCCCATACCACTGGCAGGGAGCTTTACAACCACTTTTTTTCTGACAACCTGTCTCCTAGGACAGCCCAGCAACAGCCCTGCTGGTGACACACAGAATTTTACATGTTTATTCACTGAAGACATTTTCAGTGACTCCCCTGCTCTCCAATTCACTTTTTCAGAGTCTCTGTCTAAACAATCCTCTCCTTATAAAACTAATGAAAACTTTAGCAGTAGGTTCAGATTCCCTTGCCAAGGGACAAGATTTCAAAGTGAGATTCAACAACCAAATCCCAGTCAGAGAAGAAAAATACTTTTTCTTTATTGCTTAGTAATTCTGAACTATTTATAAATAGAAGAAGTTTTACGGAATGTGAGTGGTACAGTAATACTTCTGACAATATCAATGATGTTAAACCTCTGAGAAAATGTAAACATTTTAGACATGAAAACAAAATATGCTATAAATAGTTGTAAGGGTGGATAGTAATCAATAATGTGTGGGCCTAACAATTAAGTCATCTTGTATTGCATATAATACCAATATACTAAGAAATCTTATTCTGGAGAAACCAAAGTTGCTTAAAAAACAATTTAAAAAATATTTTCAATGCCTTTGCACTTTGTTTAGCATTTTGAAAATTGCTAGCTAAATTATGTAGCAGTAAGACAAATTAATCTCTCACAAATATTATATAACAAAACATGCCATCTCAAAGTTACTCTTAACAGTTCTTATAAAAGTATATTTCAAATTAGTAGACGAAGTCAAAATCCTTGACTGTATTACATAAATCCCTCACAATTAATTTCATCTCTCATTTTAAATATTTCTATCTATAGCTAAATATTTATTTCAAACAGTGAGTTTGCCTCCTTAATTGCATGTTGCATTTTCAGGGGAGGGAGCTTCCCCTCATGCCTCTCCAGGCAGGTAGCTGCATATCTATGAGCAAGAGAAGTATACATACACCTGTACAAACCTTTGTTCCAGGGAAAGTTTAGCAGAACATCTCTAACACCTATGAATAAAAAATATTTTCCTCTTCATTTTACTAGGAATCTCTTATTGATTTAGATCCTAGCTGAAGCCCCCAACCAGCTTTATCAGAAACGAAGCTGTTCATACTCCTAATTATAACACAGTTTTCATTTGCCCTTTAAGGAATTACAATACATCAGGATACAATTTTCTCTCCTGAGTGTTTGCCTCCAGATTACTAGTACCTTCTGAAAGTTCCAGCCAAAACAGCTCATTTCAAAAATGTGACAAAGAGAATACTGGGTGCTTTGCCAGGGTTAGCAAAATCTGGCAACTCATTCCTTTAAATGCTTTTGCACTCCCAAACTCAAGGGCAAAGGTATAAGAAACAGAGGCAGGGAGGGGAAGCTGAAGTTGTAAAAGAAGGAAAGTGATGAAGGAAAGAACCTGAAGGACAACTCTCTTCAATAAATTAAATAAGACAAGTCCAAAACTGGAGAAGAAAAAAAAAAGAAAACCAATTCTCCAATACTTAATGGCGACTTACAGAGCTATAGCAGAGAGCCCCAGCAACCCCCTCACGGAACTGTGGCATCACTCAGGTTGGAAGGGACCTTGCTGGGTCTACAGTCCAATCTGTTGCTCAAAGCAGGGTCAGCCCAGAATTCAGATCAGATTTTTCATGGCTTTGTCCATTTGGGTCTTGAAAAATCTACATAAACTGGAGAGTGCAGAACTCTGGACCTGTTCCAAAGCTTAATTACTCTCTTAGCAAATTTATTTTTCCTTGAATCCAGGCAGATCCTCCCCAGTTGCAGTCTGAGCATTACCTTTGTCCTGCCACTGTGAACCTCAGTATGTTTTCGGCCACCTTCTCTTTTGTCTTCCAACTTTTGGAAATAATTCCAAGATCAGACAAACTGCTGTGGAAAAAAAAAAAAAAAAACCAGGACATTAAAACTGGATTACGACAGAGACTGGGTGGAGGAAATACATGGAATAAAATGCAGTAACAGCAGTCCAATAAACAGCTAAGATGGAAATAGAGTGAAAGAGCATGAGAATTGGGACTCAAATTCTAGCCTGGTGTCTCTAACAAGAAACATGGTGTAGCACTTTAAGTACAAAGGAGATGAGTTAAGGCTACTAACTTAATTCTAATCTTAATTAGGTATTTACTAACTTTCCAACTGCAAGGTTTTCATTTAATGCAGTTTTCTGTATGTAATAATAAACCATGTACCTATTTAACTGATTCTGATGCAAGAAAACGACTGATAAATTAGAAGCAGAGAGTCATGAAAAGCCCATGGCATACAAGTTGTGATGACCGCCGTGGCATCTGCCACAGTTTTCAGGTCTGAATCGCTCTTTAGTAACATTAATTTCCCAATGTGACCATTTTTTCAGGCACTTTCTGAGACTGGCCGTTATATAAGTAGCTTAAACTTTTTTCATACAGACCCTTTTCAAAATCTCACTACTGAAAACAGGAACAGTTCAACTGATGTGGATTGACATCCTTGGACTTTGCAAGTACATCATCTTTCTGAATGCATAAAGCTACAACTCAGCACGTACTTAGGTATGTGCATACCAATTGCATACTAATAGTCCTTTTGATATCAGTGGAATTCACAATGTTTTTGAAATGGATCATCCACATACCCATAATGCCAAGTAAGAGATCACACTAAAACTAGAGAAAAAAAGGGACACGAAAGGCCAGAAACATCATAAGCAATGGATATGTTAATATCTAACAGGCGTTGCAAAAAGAAGAAAGAAGACACAAGAACAGTAGTAAGTGGTCACAACAACTGTTCAAGAGCACACATTCAAGATGTACATAAAGCCTATAGAAAGCTTTTCATTTTCTTTTGCTCCAAATACTCAGCAAGAACTTTTGCGCTTCTAGAACTAGTAACTTAGTGGCACACGGGGATCTTGCCTTTGAAGCAATTTATTAGTTAATTAATTAATTAGAGAACAATTCAGTATCAGATCACACTCCTGAATGAAGTTGAAAGTGGTAAAAGAGAGGACCTGAGATTTGCCTTTTGCTTTTTTGTTAAGGAGGAATAGTGCAGCATTTAACCCATGTTCCTTACTGGACAATCTCATGGGAAAGGGAGTTCCAGTCCACACAGCAAAACCACAGCTGAAATCATTCTGACCAATGATGGAGCAAATGCATCAATATAATCCATTGCATAAATGTTGGGACCAAGCCTGCAAAACCTCATTCGTGTGAATAATCCCATCAATACAGAGTCTAGATTAAAGGATACACATCAAACCCCAGCAGAGTTAAGGTTTTAAGCTCCGCATTTTAGAGAGAGATAATGTTCATATAAACATCCAAACTTCTGGGACATTCATTAGAACCAAAGTGCAAAGCTCTCAGGCGCTGACCATTAACATGCTGGCACACAGCAATCTCTGTGAGGCAATCAAGCTCTTTTTCAGAATTATATGATCATCCCTATGTATACCTCACTTTTTAAATTTTTCAAAAGCTTTCTAGCTTTTGATTTACTTTTCTTCTGGGGTTTATCAACTGCTTTTAGCTTTCTGGCACACTCCCAAACTCATCTGGGTAGTAGCATGAACCCAGTGATCTTGCCATCTAGAATTCTATCTTTAAAAGGCCAAATACCTTTGTTAGTGTCACGGTCAGTTCAAGCTTTAAATACACAAACCTGCTCTCTCCTGCAGAGCACACACACAGAAATAACCATGCTCCCAATGCAGCCCACACACCGACAACCCAATTGCTTTGTGTTTGCTGTGTCACACTTAACCTCACTGTTTTAAACCTATGTTTCCTATATACAATGGTAATTGGAAATGGCCTTCAACGGCAACTCAAAAACACAATTATATTATATAATGATATTTGAGAATTAGCAAGACACCATATCACCCTGTTTATCCATAAGTAACAGGGTATGATGAATGAGAAAACCTGATCCTAGCTAATGCCTTTCTGACCACCAAAATTCACTAAATGGATGATTCTAATTGCTTCCCAGTGCTTCTGAAATACCACATTTACAAAACTTTCCTCTTATAATCTATATAGATAGTCCTATTTAAAATAAAATCTACCTGTGTATGCTTCAGGCCCTACTTTAATGAAAGTCTACCCTTATTGTAGATATGGCCACACAGAAACCATGGAAGTGACATTACAGACCAGGATGTTCACTTATGTAAAATGCTTTTTTAATGAAAAACTGACATTTTGCTAAAGTAATCAGCCCTGAACTTATCAATAGGTAAAACACTAATCTCTTCTTTGCCAAACCCTGGGGATTGTGCAACTGTTTAATCTTGCATAAGTTTTCACTGAACTATTTTTTAGGTGAATCAAAATATTCACAAACCTTATTTAACACAGGACACATTTTCACCTTTCTCTGTTAGACTTCATTTAGGGACCCCCCCAAAAAAAACCAATGACTACTTTCCCATCCCAAAATCATAGAATGGTTTGGGTTGGAATGAACTTTAAAGACTATCCAGTTCTAACCCCTGCTATGGGCAGGGACTATCCCAGGTTGCTTCAACCCCTGTCGAACCTGGCCTTGGACACTTCCAGGGATGGGACAGCCACAGCTTCTCTGGGCAACCTGTGCCAGCACCTCACCACCCTGCCAGGGAACAATTTCTTCCCAATATCTAATCTAAACTTACTTACTCCCCTCTTAGTATGCAAATACAATTTATAGCTATGATCCATGCTAAAAGGCACTATAAACACTAATTTTTTAATTCCTTTAACTGATAGAGAAACTGAATGTCTTGAGGTTTCCCAGTTCTGATGAGCTCTCCTGTGCCCAGTATTCAGTTCCCAAACAAACCTCCCCTAACCAGCAGCTGGCACAGCTACAGTGGTGCAGGGACACAGAAGCACCAGTTTCCATGAAGATGGCCCATGTTAGTAAATATGCTGCCCTGGTCAGTTTGCTACTCAACCTGTTTTTCCTTGCAAGGGTAAAGTCTGCTCCTCTCCTCTGCCTGGAGGACATGTGGATCTACAACCCCACTGCATAATGAACATGCCTGTTGCTGCCAAGGTTTGGAAAATGTTTGGGCACAGGTGTCGGTTCCTTGTCAGCCTCCAGGGCCAATAAACAGAGTCTCTGCAATGTAAAATGAGACAATACATTCACAAAGTCATCATGTTTTCCCAGAACATGCTAAGCTCCAAAATAAATGCATTTCAAACATTATAACACTCCCGTTATTCATAAGGCTCATTACTGGTTTTAATTTTGCTTGCTGCTTATTTACTGTTTACTCTCTTACTTTACTGCCCTGGTGAAATTGCTGTTAATTGATACCCCAAATGGAAAGAGGAAAAAAAAAAAAAGGAACACAATTCCAGAAATTCTTGGTCTCTAACTAATCCTGCCATAGACTCGCTACTGCCAAGATGGCACCATATTAAAAGGTTAAAAGAACATCTTCCAAAATTTCTGTATCCTCTCTAATCTCTCTTGTCAATCTTTTAAAGTGGCTTTTTGGCAGTGAAAGTAGCCCTCTCTATTCTGTGACAAAACACTTTCAACAGAAGATGACCTTACAAGCAAATGTCTCTCTGATGACTGCAGCTGTCTTAGCAAGATTTTCACAGAAACAAAGTCCCTCTGAAGAAGGAGAAATACTACAACATTTCCCTACAAAAAGATTCTATACCCCTCAAAAAGGTAGGATTCCCAGCAGACTCTCACACTTTAGCTTTTCAGGGAGCCTTCCCCACAACTGTCTAATAATTTTTGAATAGCATTCCCCAGGGACACACAGTCCCACGCCCCACATGCGGCACAGGCACTTGGCTTGGTTTTGTTCTGGTTAATGAATCATATTCTACTTAGATGGGAAAATTTCTGCTGTCCCTTGAAAATCCCCGACTGTCCCTCAAGCTGCTTGCATACCCCAGTGCCACCTGTACCTGCCTCCCCTGACAATGGTGCCACCTTACATCTATCCAGCTACACAGATGCCGGCTTGCTCTTCAACAAACCCAGCCTGTTCCATGCATAATTTCATGAGGCTGAACCCCTATATCTTATGATGGCTTAAAAACTGCTTATCTAGGTAGTTCCCTGCAAATCCTCATAGGCTTTTGTGCATGCTGCATTGTGAACATTTAACGTTTGCACTCATTTTAGTTCAGACTCATTCCACTGCACAGTATTTGCAAAAACCCCTTTCTGACTGGGAAAATTGTGCAGTAAAACAAGTACAATCAGCTGATAACAATAAAGAATGGTGCACGGTTGTTCATTTCCTTAGCAAAAAACAATCAATTTAGCAAAGCAACAAAATCAATTAAATATCAGCTATTCCCCAAGCTACTGCTTGCTTTCTTCCATCTGAACTCTGGAGCCTTTCCTTCTGTGATGGCATAAATGACAACAGGAAGATTAGAAACGGTGGTCATGGTGCTCCTTCACCTTTCTCTCAGGAGCAAGACCAGCAGAAAGGATTTCTAGAGGAAATGTCATGCAAAAAACACTCTTCTGTTTGAGGGAAATTTACATTTGAACCTTATTGATAATAAGAAGGAATGATTAATTTCTTCTGTAAATAGTGCACAATAACCTGGGGTTTGGTACTGTATTTATCCACAGACAGTGGGATAAACCTATCTCTGTGTGCTCTACCAGGCAGCAATCTGATACCATCAGTGTAACTCACAATACTTCATACTGCATATGAAATAATAATTGACTGCTCCATTCTGACAGCATTTTTAGCTCTATGATTAAAGACGTGAAGTTCTAAGTTGCAAAACTGTGCTTTCTTTAGCCTGTCTGAAAAAAAAATGCTCTATTAAGGCCAAAACAGATATTTATTAAAGAGGCATGTGTAAGTAGTCACAGACCAAGTGTGTGAAGAAAAGTACAGGCCTACTTCGTCTTTACCACAAGCATCCTTGTATAATTTGCTAGGCTAGGTCTTAAAAAAGCTGTATCTATTGACAGGTACCACATACTTTTATCCAAGATGCAGCAGGATTTTTACACCCTGAAACTCCTCAGTTATTTTTCCGTCTGCACTATAATCATACCATAATTATCAATCATTATTTTTTATTGCTAATAACAGTTATGAATATAATTTAATACAACAGTAATTTATATCAACATCAAATAAATGGAAATTAATAGATATACCTTTTTCTGAAAATTTTCCTGTTGATGTAAGTTATGATTAAGTCAGTACATTTTTTTCAAAAATACACCAGTGATATGACTAGTAAAACTTATTTTTGTAGTTCTTTTACAATAATTTTCTATCCAAAAAATCCCATCTTTTAGTAATAATCACCACCAGCTAACTACATTTTATGAATGCCTTATTCCTAAATATTAATACTCCATTCATTTTTTCAATTAGCTTTTAACTCTATAGCTTTAAGTGAAAAGTCTTTCAGATTAGCTGACAAAAATAACAACCTTTTACAAGATTAACCCATTCCTTTGGAACGTTTCAAAGTATCGAGATGTGTTCCTTGAGAAATAAAATGCAAAAGCCTTTTACATGAAGAAGACTTGCTATGCAAGCTGATCGTTCACAGGGCTCATTCCTGCTCCATTAAAGCTCACAGAAATTATTCCTCAGCTGCCATACGATTGTGATATTGAAGCATTTAGAGCAGCTTTCTAAAACACTTTTTTATAAAAGGGTTTAAGCATGAAACTTTGTAAAATCCATGTCAAAGCTTTCTATGAATCCTTTTAGATGGACAAAAATCACACACTACTACTAAGAACAGTCTGAGAGTGTGAGGCAGCAAATGCAATGCTTTTTAACACCACATTTTCAGTTATTACTATAAAATTGTAATTAGATAGTAAATTACAATGTTAATATTCACTTTGAACAAATAAGTGTTTGTAGTTGTAGAACTGGGCATTATTATGGTAGCACAGGGACCTATTCACCAAGTAAGACATAGACTTTCTTCATAAAAGTTATTCTATTCTGTAGTTTTTCCTTATGAACTTGCGTGAAATGCTGGCTTTTTATGTGCACTATTTGCTGTAGTCATCTTCGCCAACAACAAAATCTGTATTTCTCTTTGGGGAAGTGCCAAAACAAGCATTTCTCTCATCTGGTTCCACTACTATCCAAAGAATATAAAGACATGAAGGAATCATTCCTCCCTGCACAGAAAAAAATATTGACAAACTTTAACCAGTTTTACAGGAACTGTAATGTTGCTCTCTCCATTGTGAAAAAAAAAGTTACTCCTAAAATGTTTACATGATATACTAAAAGATACTAAAATATCTAAAAACGTACATAATATATGAAATTACACACATTACATAAATATTTGTGATATGAATAATAACAATAACATACTATATTATACTGTAATAGATGGGAATATATAAAATATGTATTATACCCAGAATATCAATAATAGTTAAAAATAGAAAATTCCTACTGTGTTTTAATTATTTTTACTAAGTTTTTTCTTTTTTTTTTTCCAGTTAATGAAGTTGTTTTGAAACACGTACAAAGTTTTTTTCCCCAGTTTGCATACAAAGAGAGATTGAAGAAACACTTTATTTATTATGTCAAACCATTTGCAATATATTTTGTATAACCACTGTTTATACAAGTTGAAATTTGGTTTCAGAAAAGTCTCTGAAAGCATGTTAGAACACAGCTCAGTGATAAACTTCTGGAAATTATGACACAGGCATGCAAAATACAACTTAAACTGTGATCCAGAAGAAAGGATTCATTACACACAGAACTAGCTAGCTCCAGAGTAGGCACGCACAGAGATGTCTCATTCCATGTGTATAATAAATACCTTGCAGGAAAAGTGTGAGAAAGCAAAGTCTGCATCCCTTTGGAATGTCAGGAATCGCCGCATTCCACGAGCAAAAAGCCATTGACCATACAGTGACCACAGAACTCCTGCACAGAAGCCTGTGAGGACTGAAACTGAACAAGGCAAATCTCCACCTGCAAAAAAGGGATACAACATTTCTAAGAGAATCTGATTTTAAAATTTCAGTGATTTATTGACTCTGCTCATTGGTTTCTCCATAATTCCCAGGAGAGATGGATGAGTGAGCAGAGAGGAGGTAAAACTGCCAAAAGGTGCATGATAAGTACATTTATCACGTGGGTTTGCAATTTATCTTATATGTCTCAAATTTTTCATATAGCCCCCATTTGTAATCACCATGTGAAAAATTAGGGAGGCATGTGATAAATTAAGTTGTGAATTGTGATTTCTAATAAGTTAATCATTTATCCATGCAATTTAAATTTAACTTCTAACCACATCCAGTCTTTCCGGACACAAAAGACCAAACAGAGGAAAATACATAAGAAAGACCAAAATGAGACAAAGACAGAAAATGTTTCATCAATGTAAATGCATTTTCATAACCTAGTTTCTGATCCATTCTTTCTGAAAACAATAAT
The DNA here is from genome assembly GCA_013397865.1 of Struthidea cinerea. Taxonomy (NCBI): domain Eukaryota; kingdom Metazoa; phylum Chordata; class Aves; order Passeriformes; family Corcoracidae; genus Struthidea; species Struthidea cinerea. The sequence continues at coordinate 601,003 of VZTI01000187.1, read as the reverse complement.
TTCAACTTGCCAACTAAAAAGATTCCAGAATCTCAGACCACATGAAGAATTTTGTGACCAAAAATGAAGTATCTCTTAAACTAAACTGCCTCTTTGCTGTGGAAAAAAACCAAAATCATAATTACTATCGCATTTGGTAGTACTGGCCCATTAATCTGTTTCCTCGGACTTAACACATTCCAAAATGTCTTAGCCATTTCATTTTAAGATGCCATCCAACAAAAAGTTTCTTTTTTTTTTTTAACCACAGCTATCATGGAATCCTGAAGAATATATCTATCTCGATTCATCTTGTTCTTAAATTTATACACTGGTACTAATTGCCCTCTAGCAGCCCAGTATGTAGCTGAAACTACTGTACCAAAAACAAAACAAAAATAATATAAGCTAAGTATTTAACTAGTTTGGATAAAATTCATTATTTTCATTAATGGATCTCATTTTTATTTTATTGAGGTTTTTTACTATCAGATTAAAAGCACATTTTTTTATTGTTTTTCCTAATGCAATTCTGTGTGATGTGCTCGGAATGAATGGAATAGTTATTGGGTTTTTTTTTTCCTTCTTGCTTTTTTATCCTGGTCCTATTCCTATTATTTACTACTTTTCACATATTATACCATTTACTGTGTACACAAGTGCACATACACTGAATACGCATATGTATAAACACCTTTACAAGTATATATGTGTATATATACACACATATACATGCTTTTAGAAATCTATTGTAACCTGCATTCTTTCTACTGTTGGGAAGAAGTAAAGTAGCTCTAAACAATAAACTGTTACTAAACTGCAATACAAGCTTTTGCAGTGTTTACAAATTTTAAACTATCCTTCCCCACCCTAAATTATTGAGCAAATTTCCTCAATGAAATTAGGCAAACTCATATTCCAAATCGCAATAAGAATTTGAACTCCATCCGATACTTAAAAGACTGTAAAATATTAAAACCACTTGTTTAAATATTTGGGTCATGTAAAATCCAGGAGACCTAAGTGTAGAGTTTCCAACATAAATAGTCATGACTGTCATTCTTGTAGGTGAAAGTAACGTGTGGGATGACAGAGAGAAAAATCTTTAGAGCCAGGGTCTGCCCTTGATTCCAATGTAATTTTTATGTGAGTATTGCCATTCATTTCTGTAGAAAGATTCAAATATAAGATCTATAAGGTGCAATGGATATTAATGTAATTCTTCGCGTAGTCAAGTAGTTGTTTATGGAATATGAAAGTTTCCTAGAATCCTTCTCTGCTGCATCTCCAAAAAGAGCGGGTTTTGTCCCTGAGCCTGATACCCAGGTACAGTTGTAAGTTGTGCAGACAATCACTAGTACATAGAGAAAAAACATCTGTAGGGGAAAAAAAATCTCAAATTACTGTCTACAAGGGCAAAATCTAGGCTTCAGGAAAGTGGCTATAATTGCACACAAAACATGGAGCAGGTCCAGTCTATGCCAATTACACATTTGGTCTAAGTTGCTTACAGTAACTTTCCCATGACTACACTATATATTTCTCTCGTCATTGTAACTAATTGAGAACAATACATTGCATTCCACAGAGGTTAAAAAAAAACCCTCTTAGTGGAAGTAAAAGTTATTATTCACAGCTAATAGAATACTCAGTATCACTAAAGATTAATTACTGCTATTTTGAGGGCTTCTGAAAGACCAAGAAAATGATATGCACTGAGCACATACAAGGAAAACAAAGAATTAAAGATAGAATCAACATATTTACAGGTATTGTGACTCTTCCTATGAAATGGACAAATAATCTCAATTATACCATTGTTTTCTATACAACAGACTCATAACGCTTTCCAAAGTTTAACTCTCGTGAATTGCTGATAGATCTTTACTTACAGTATGTAAGGTATAAACAAGCAGGAAAAAGCAAATTGTTAGTTGTACTTACAGACTGACCACTTTGATAACATGGTGAAAGCACTGTTACTTAAGCAAACAGAAGGTTTTGCCTTTTCCCACAATTTCAGCCTGTATCAGACTCCACACAGTTGCATCACAGTATATCATGATTAGTCTTCCAGTATCTGAACTGCCAACAGAGGTGAGCTGCGGAGGTGTTTAAACAGTAGCCCTCACCCTGCTAGTTTTGTCACCTCAAGGCACCACTTTTTAAAGCATGGCTCTTGTCCTTAGAGAGAAGCCAGGCTAGAAACTGGGTCGACCACTTGGCTTGCCACAAGGTATTATCTGGAATTCCTTTCTGAACTTGATAGTAGGCAACTCGACCTCCAAAGCTGAACAGTTCTACTTACAAGTTCAGCTTACTGCTCATGGCCGTGAAGCTTGATTTATTTTTACCACATCCCAACCCACCGAAACATGGATTGTTTATTTGACAGAAAGAATAAGGCACTTGCTGTCTGTTCCTGTGCTTCTTAGAAGTTGCAAGCAACACCATCTGGAGCAGACTATTAGTTGGAATGGTTCCAAAAGGTACTCCATTAGTTTTCTAGGGAAAGTGGTCTTGAGTCGTGCACAAGATGTTTTGGCTGTATGGCAACCAATGAAATAAGATCTTATGAAGCCACAAAATACTAAAATAAATGACAATAGGATTAAAAAAAAAAAAATAAAAAAATGCACTATTTACCTCTTTGTCCACTAAAGACAAAGGGACTTTTATGACTGACACTATTTTGGCTAATATTGTGTGCATCTTGAAAATCTCACCCAAAAGACTTTATTGTACACTGTTGACAAAACTTAGAAGAGAAACAATATTTTGAAGCTCAATTACATCTTTCCTGCTACAAACTGGCAAGGGAAACAGGTTTCTTAATATGCTCTGGCAGTAGCAAATCATGATCAGATTTCAACCCATAAAAGTGGTTTAAGGCAAAAGGTTTTAAAAGAGGAGAAACCCTAAGTCAGCATATCATGCTGGTATGGTGATAGATGCTATAGGAAATGCACAGGTTAAGATGTAGATTCAAGTTTTTCTTGCTAAATGAAGAGAGAAATTATTCTTTCTCCCTAATTTTGGAGATGTAATACAAACCCCATGTGGTTTAGCCCCCTTACCTGAAAACCCAGGTTGTCTTTAGGGACTATTTATCTCTTTGGAAATCTCATTTCAGACTCTTTGGCAAGTTTGGGATCTGCTTTTCAATAGGATTATACTACACATACAGTCAATCCAGACCTCTCTGCAGAGCTGTCCCACAAAACACTCCAGTTCCAAGGAATGACTCCCCTCAAGCAGCATTGGTTTCCATAATAGGAGACAAAATACCAGTAACTCTTGTGTTGAAAGTGAGGGGTTGCAGAAATATATAATCAGTATCTTTATCACATTCTACGTCATGGAAAGGGTTAATCTCTGACAAAGCTGAGAGCTCAGGGAGGTGTGTCACTCTGGCCATAAAATTCCAGATACTTTTTCTTTTTTTTTTTTTTTTCTTCTTGCTTTTTAATCTGAGGGAAAAAAAAAGTTCAGTGAGAGTTGGTATATTTTTCTTTACCATTGCCTACACAGGAAATAAAGGAAAAATTCCCTCAGTGTTTGTAAGAATTAATGACAGAAGAAATCTGGTTTGCTTTCCCTTATGAGCAAAGCATAAGTATTATAAAGCAGAAGATAACTCTGTGGACTTACACAGCAAAAATATGATGTGGAACAATCCTGGTGAATGTACATGTACTGTATAGGTGTCTGAATAGTCTTGCTATGGACTGATCCTCAGTTCTGGACTGCCGGATGATTCAAGACTGGCAGAAGTTTCATCAATTTCTTTTACTTGAAAAAAAGAAATTAAAATCGCCATGTCTGGTGCTTGGCATGTGGATCTTCTAGCTTTAGGAAGCAGTGACACCAATCAATTTTACCTTAACTATTAATACATAACTCAATCAAAACCCTACATACGAATGACAGCACCACTTCCATTAAAAACAAAAACCACTACCATCAAAAAACCAAGCCAAAACAAACAAAACCAACCAAAACAAAACCTGAGTTCACAGTAAGATAATATTAAGGTGGAAAATCCAAGCCTTTAGAAATCAGGAGATACCAGGATTTAGCTTGCATGTGTCATCTTGCTTCAACTTGGTATGTTTGGATACAGCCTTTTATTTTGTGACCTCATGCTACTCTTCCATGCTGTAGAGTGTCCAGGAGGTTGGTTTTATACCAAGTGTGTTATGTGCAATGTACACATATTACATCTTCATGTTCTACATTCTCATCTTCTAAGACATACTCATGGCTGAGTTGTTCATTAAGCAATTTTTAAAGAGTTTTATGGCCCTGTGAACAATAATTTTTTGTGGAAGCAGACTAAATTGTATGCTGTGATAATTACACCAAACTAATTGTAGGCAAAATTAGCGAGGGGTCGGACCAATTTAGTTTCACAAGAAAATATATGCTTTGCTTACACCTTAAATGATCTTTAGAAAATTAATCACGTAAAACCGAATCTCCTTAAATCAACATATATAATTTTCTGTACCTTTGCTGTGAAACAGGAAGTTTTAGCATTGCTTTGAAAAATGCAACTTACTAAATGGTTTTTTGATTATCATTTTTGTTTAAATTACCAATTAACTTTACCCTAGAGAATCAAACAACGCAAGTCTTTTACGCTCTACCGGTACATTAAAATGGTACCCAAACACAGCATGTAAGGAAGAAACATCCATAATACAAGTACGTTTTTCAAATCTCTTTTACTACCAGCTATAACATCGGCCCAATAATTGTCTCTAATATCATGATACTCACATATAATTTCTTTCAATTTCCTGTCTCCAGACAACGTAAAGTCCACTGTGGAGCTCTTACACAGAAGCCTTTGATGTTTCAAGCATGTCATTTGGACAGTGTGGGAGAGTTGTTGCTGCCATTTCAGTCACCAGCGGTACAGCCTGACTGCCAAGCCCTGCTCCAGAGGTTTAGTTTATCTCCAAGACTCTGTGACACTGACCTAACATCCAAGCAGGTGGACTGTACTCTCAGTGGGCAAATTTCACACGTAATGAGCAATATGCTCCTCATTTTCCCTGTTTGAGATCGTTTCTGGCACTATCCTTACTGATACAAATCTGTACAAATTTGAAAATTTTATCATGTATAAATGGTATTTTATGACTTTATAGAATAACACTTTGTACAGTCAGTGACAATTTATATTAGTGGTTGCTAAAGAGCTGGGGAAACTACTCAATAACTGGCTATTCAATTATTTCAATTGAAAAAAGGGAACTGTAATTGTTACAAAACAACAATCCTTTTATTTCCTAGTAAAATAATATCGCACAAAAAAAAAATCATATGAAGATATTGTTTCTTCAGCACAATTACTCTGATTCAAATAGTTTTAGATTTTGTAGCATGTGAAATATTGAGTAGCACATGTAATACTAACACTCAATAATTGTAGTACTTAGAATGCACTGGAAGGACTTGAAACAACTTTGCCAAAACAAAACAGTTGAAGCCAATTATTTTGATGCAGTGTTCCAGCAACATGTTAACTGAATTTAAGTTTTTCCCATAACAAAACTATACATTTGAATTTTTCAGTAAAAAAATTACTCTGTCAGGTGCTTTTGATCAGCTACAGCAAACACCAGATTTTCCCTAAATTATTTGAAAGGTACTTTCTTTTTACCTTGAGGACTTAAAAGATGAATTATACAGAGTTTGTATTTTTTGCTGGCATAAAGTATTCCTTGTATTTACAAACTGTTTTCGCACAACTGTCTGCAAGTAAAAGTACCAAAAACACCATATTTACAGTGACCTTGCTGAGGATTACATTGTTCTGTCTGTTTCATCACTTTTCAGTGATTTTGGAGCTAAAGCTTTTTTGCCATTCACGAAGCCAATTTTTTTCTGCAAAAGACAGCAATGCCAATCCAATCTACGTTGTCTTGTGCTGTTTTATGGATGCTTGCATGCCAGTTTATAAAGACTCCTGAGGAAGAGAAGAGCTGGTTTGTAGGATACTGGACTGGCAGTCAGGAAACTTTACATGACCTTGAGACCATGCCTGCTGAGGGCTTTTTCCTTTGCCTTATCTCAAGAAGCAAAAAACTCTTTATAATGAATAATTCTGGGAGGTGCTATTTAACATTTGTGATGACCAATGAGGTGTACAAGAGACTAAGAACAGCTCTGTGAAGTGAACTGTCCTGGTGAAGAAGTCACACAGGCAGGAGACAGCAGAACCCTCAGCACAGCCACTCTTTATCTGCTGTGACAGAGAAACAGGTGGAATTATTTTGCATTGAGGCAAAAAGCAGGTGCCTCCTCACTGGAAAGGTCTGAATACATGGATGATAACCATTTAACACTCTTGCTTATTAAGGTCCACACGCTCATAACATGGATAACACATTATATCAGCTTGAAATAAAAATGAATCATGGGAAAGGGATATATAGGCACAGATCCCGCACATCAAAACACGCCACTTAAAGTTTAAGGAGCAAAGATGATGCCACAAAGACACAAAGCATTTATAAAATCTTTAAACATTAGCTTCAGCAAAGTAGCTACAAGAAATGCCCTCAGAGATAGAATATCTAAGAAAAATAGTACTGGCATCTAATTACAGCAGTAGAGTTTGCTGCTTTTATCTGTAATTGGACTGTATAGTCTTTCATTCTAATTTACTTTACATCCAAACTGTGATAATCAAGACAAGCAGAACAGAATGGCTTGTAGCTGGCTATACCACCGACACCAGTTAATGCCTAATTATAACAACTAAATTAAAGAGGGGACTGTAAGGAGGTTGAGTATCAGTTTGAAGCATTTAATTCTGTGGAAAGAAATAGAGATTTTAAATCCTAAGTAAAAAAATCAATATTATGGCTCGTTATATTGGTATTGCTAAACAGATTAATGAAATTAAGTATTTTGTTTTTTAAAGAAAAGTTTTATCATGATGTAAAGATAGCTTTTAATGAAGGACCACACTAGAGAAGGAAATTCACATTCCAGACCAATTTATAAACCAATCTAATCTGGAAAAAAACAGTAGGTAGAATTGACTTTCGCAGGATATCTCCAAGAGTTGCAGGACATGTTAAATGGTGGTGGAATAACTGCAGCATTCTGAAAAAGTGTTCACACAGTCCAAAACAGCAATAAAACCCAGGGTCCCAGGAAATGTTTTGAAATAAATCTAATTTTTAATTAATTTTTTTCTGAATGCTCTAAATACAAATTAGTTATCTTTAAAAGACAGGTTAACCAAAATGAATATTGTTTCCTTTCAGAACCCATGCAAGCAAAGAAAAGGGATCTGGGAATGCTGAGCACTGGTGAACCATAGCTAGCATAAATTCTAAACACACTGTTTTAGGAATTACAAAATAAATTGGTCATCTACATGTTGAACTGACTGCACAAGAATTCATCTTCTGGGATTTGAAATAGGAGCAAGGGGAATAAAAATGGTTGCTGTTAACGATCTTGCTAAATTGACCCATAATATTCCAAGGGTAGGTGGATAAAGAACTAGTTGGCATTCATGGGGCATGGAGCATAATTTGGTCCATTCAGTATCTTCGATAGAAAGCAGTAGAAAATATTGAGAAAAATTAAAATATTCACATTGTTAAGCTTATAAACTCAAAGAAAGTAGAATCTGCTTTCACATGACACTCATAATTATCTTGAGTCTTCATCATCTGTAGATGAACCCAAAGGTGGTGATTCCAAAGTTCTAAAACACTTAAAGACTAAATATGCTCATCAGATGGCTCATCTGTCCCTTCACTATAGCAGAATCCAGGTTGGGGAGGGGGTGCAATGATCACTTTTTTATCAGATGTAAAATGAGTATAATGGAAATTTCTTCCTAAATTTTTAGAAATATCTCACCACTTCCTAAACGCTCTAAGGCAGAAACCTCCCTCCTTAAGAAAGCAAGGCTTCTGCAACCTCCTCTGCCCATCTTTGATGTACCACTGACCGCTGCACCTTTGGCCTATTTCAACCAAATTTGTATAGTGGTAGAAGCCCTTCTCATTCCAGCTCTCACAGAAATGAAATACAGCATATTTTAAGAGGAGAACGATTTCTCTGGGTGTCCTTATGAACCCAAGGTAATTCCAGCTGGCAAGTCAACCCACATGCCAGACAACAGCTTACGAGTCATTCCAGATTGCTCAAGGCATTGTCTCCTGGAGGTTCCCACAGGGCTGATTGCCAGGACAGGCACAACACACATATTGTGTACAGGGCACAAAACCAGGGGCTCCAATAGCCACGCTTTGGCACAGAGGTGCTATCTGACTGGAGAAGGATATGCATTCCTGAAATTAAAGGCATTATAACCACAAACTAAACAATTTCACAGACCAGAAAATGGAATGTTCTTCTCATTGTTATTTCTGCTACGTAGGGAACTGAACAAAAGTAACGTTCTGATCTTCAGGACTGCTCCAGGCTACTGAATCTTGCTTTAAACAGAGGAGCTTAGATTCCTATTATTTTGATTACTAGCAGGCGGATGAGATCTTTCCATTATCTTCTCTTTTTTGAACTGTACATAAATTACAGAAGTAGTGAGGCAGAATTCCCAGAATTGTACATACTTGTGAAATATAAATGACAAAAAGATGGATACTCTAAAACTGTACATCCCAGTTCTGAACCACAGCCTGCGTTTTCAAGTTTGAGGCGATCTCTATTGCATTTAATTACTATCAACAGAGGAAAAAGAACATTCACTTTTGATGATGTCAGAGCCTGTTGAAAGCCTAGCTTTGGTGCTGTAGTAGGAACATTGAACAATCAGACAAAGTGATATGTCAGAATGTTAAAAACTAAAGGGAAAAGTCTTCTACTATGAAGTTAGACATTCTTTTTTCCTACTCTTCCCTCCCAATTTCACCTTTGACTGCACCTGCAGAATTCTGTATCAAGCACAGATGAAAAGACTGAATGGAATTTCATCCAAATTTATTAATGAAGATCGTTCCCAGGTGAATGGTAATATTATCCATCTTTTACAGGCAGGCAGATACAACAGTTTAAATTACTCAGAAAGAGTGGTTTAAAGACTCTTCTGGATTAAAGGTTTATTAGATTATGATATAGACCTGGATGTAAGTGCCAACCATTTCACACACCTGAAAAAGCACATGTTTAAGTACTTCCATAAATTCGGTAAGCAACTTCCTTTCCTTTGTGTCCAAACAAACCTCTGAAGACCCAAGATATTTGCACCAACACTTTCACGCTTTAAAGAGCTCATAAACACGCCCTCTATTACACCCTTACTTTGAAGATAAAGATCACGTTGAAAGGAACGGAAGCAGACTGAAATAGAGGATTCCTTCCAAATGTCCAGAAATTTAACTGAAACTTAAATCACCCAAAGACAAAAGTGTTTCTAGCAGTAATTGAAACATGAATGACATTTCCTGAGTCATTACACCTGTTCTCCTGCTGTAAGATTGAAACTCTAAGCGTATGAACCTCACAAATCCTCTGCTCATTTAAGCCCAGAGCCCTAAACCATTTGCACATATCCAGGACTAGAATATTAATGAAAGGGAATAGCTTTTTTTCTGTTTGAAAACAAAGCAAAAATTGCTACATGATCAGCTTTGAAGATTCAACCTCTTAAAACCTACAATATCGAGAAAGCACGTGCTCCACAGCAGAGGAGTGTGGTGGTTACTGGGCATTCCTTCAAGCACGCCAAGAGGGCTGAAGTCCTGCAAAGGCAGACTTTGAGTTACAAACAAGCTGCCTCTTCAATACCCAAGGTAATGAAACATCTACAGAATTCAAACAAGAATTATTACAGAAGGAATACAACAGTCACTCATCTGCTTTTTCATTACTGTTTCAATGTGGATCAGAAAAGTGCGGAAAGGAAAGAACAAAGTCACATCACCATTTTCTTCCCCACATATTGTGAATAAATCCATGTTGTTTGACCCAAACGTTAATACTACCCAAATCCTAATATCAGGCAAATATAAATTATCCATTTAATACCACTAGTAAGTGAAACAAATACAAGTTGAAAGCACTAAAAAATTCATCATTTGTTTTCAGTTAAACTTTTGACAAACAAGCTACTAATATTTGCTGCTTCAGACCATTTTCCCACACCAAGCATTATGAGGATGATTTCGGATACATTTCTGGTGAGCTTAGCAGGCCAGTTTGGGGACAATCTGCCACCCACCTCCTTTGTGACAAGAAAGAGATAGAAACATGCTTTGGAAGTTTTACAGTGCCTGTCGTGTGTCACTGAGCAATGCACAGACCTTCCAGCACTCAGTAGTTGTGTGACTGCATGTAGATATGTGCAAGCAATAGAAACAATATAGAAGAGTGCAAACTGACACCTGGGCATAAAACAAACTTCCTATTTTCTAGCAGCATTTTACCACAGCCTTTGTTATCAATATACTACTCTTAAAATAATAGATCACTAGATAAACTTTAGACTTAGTGGAACTTGATAAATAAACTATTTTTAGACAATCATACATTATTATCTGTGGGCAAGCAGTCCCAAGCTAAACAAAACTGAGCTGCTGTGGGCAGTAAAACACAAGGCCTAATGCAGAAGAAAAGGATTTACTATGTTATATTGCAAATGATATACCTTCAAGCTCAAATTTTAGGCAAAACACACACACACACATAGTGTTCTACAACGATTCACTTTTTGAGGTTTTGCAGGTATATTGGTCTCCCAAGGCCCAGAGTGATCCTGTCCACCCCTAGGACTGTGCTATTCAGCAATCCACCAGCTAAGGCCATGTATCAGAGCTTTGCTTCCTCAGTGGGGAGCACCACCTAGCCAGGAATGAGAAATAAAAGCAGTTTTGACTGCATTGTGTTGGTGGATCTCAACACCTTCCACACAGACACCTGCTATGGCAATATTTAAGGACCAAGGTCTCTGCAAGTCTCATGAATTGCTGCCTACTTCTGCACATGTAGCTTGAGCGGGGTACTGCTACAGCCAGCTCGGTTCAGGCTCTCCCAGGCTTCCAACAGGCTCCTCAAATCCTGTCAGGGGCAACACACCCCGAGCCCCTGAACCACTCTGGCTCCGGATGGAGTCCAAAGCACAGGCTCCTGAGGGCTGGACACAGCTAAAACTGGAAGAGATGCCATTCAGGATTAAAGACTTTCTGTTTCTGTTGTAACCTGTAGAGCAATTTCACACTCGGATTAACATATAAGACTAAACCAGATATTCCAGCAAGGATCCTGGATACCAGACCCAGAGGTTTCACCACTGTGTTGCACCTCTGCAACTGCTGAAGAAGGGGACTTTGCTGGGAGGATGTTTCATGGCAGCTGCTGCATATGGAAGAGGGAATATTGGCACAACACATGTGCACTCTGTACAGGACCTTCTGGCAGTCACAGCACCACAGAGCAGCAAGAGGCTGCAGGAAGGACCTTGCAGAAAACCACAACTTCACTTAGCGTAGGAATTTTTCTGTAGCTTTAGAAACACAAATACAATGTTTGACATGCCAAACAATGCCACTGTCCAACACCTTTCCCAAGAGATTTTTTTATATCAGATGTACCCCTGAAAAGATTTCCCAAGCAGATGTCAGTCTGGATTAAGTTTATGTTGCAGAGGGAATTCCAGATACTTCCAGGTGTCAGCTTTCTTCTTTTTTGACCTTTTTTTTTTTTTTTTTTACTTTTTTTCCCCTTAATTTGCATGCTTGAAGAAAATAAATTGCAATATCCCAGTTTATTCATCAAATGCAGTCTGCCAAGATCTTTAGCTACGTTCTTTGGGGTCCTTAGTTCAAATTAAGCAACAAGAATGTCAATACTTTCAAATTTCATGAACCATGCAGCAACTTTTGGGAAAACTACATCACTGAAAGTAATGCCAGTAATTTAAACCTGCAACATCCAAATGGTGGGCTGGAAATCACTATATTAGGACCTAGCAGACCTAACTCTGCTTGCCAAAACACGTCTGGGTTTTGACAACCACAAAACTCTAGCTTCTTGGAAATCAGCTGACATTATCATCATTTCACTTAACTCACCTGCAGCAGGGAGATGTCTTTACTTGAGCTGTTGTGATTTCTTCTGTATTCACTAGCAACAAGAAAATAAATATTAAATTGTTGCTTAGACTGACATAATTTTCTATTATGTATATTTTTACTCACTACAATTTCTCACACAGTCTACTGTTTATCAAAAATTCACCAGGAAGCTTTGTGTGAAAACACAAAATAAATAAATATAATTAGTTTCCAGAACACACTGCTCAGGTTCCCATTAAATACTTCACTGACTCTAAGTGTGCTCAGAACATCAGCACAGGTTTTAGCAAATATTCCGACATCTGGTTATGTTTGTAGTCCTCCAAACCAGGAATTTTCTCAAGTTCTTGGGAAATAAAATAATTCTATGCATTCAGGAATATTAATGGATAACTTGCTAGCTCTGAGCAAAAGCAAAATAAAATGTATCCTATTAGCTTGAAAGGCTTTTTTTTATTAGAGACTGTCTCTCATTACGGATCTGTAAAGCTGATCAAAATGGGATTTTGTCCCAGTTTTCTACACGAAAAACAATTTTGTACACGCATTAAATAGAACTAAGGTGCGGCAGCAGAGGTTGACACTGCTATATAATCCAACCCTAAACCACAGGCAAAGTAAAACATAAACAAACACCTTGACAGCTGGCAAGAAAACGTTAAAATCCAATGCAATACAGATCTACACATTCACAGGTAGATAAATTGGGTTACATTGTGCCAGGTATTTTTGCAAGAAACAACATGTCTTCTGTGTGTATATTATGTAAAACACGCACAGGTACTATAGAAGAATACAAAACAGTACATACAAAAAAGTCACTTACGTATCCCTAAACCAGGACATTTCAGTAGAGGCAAAAAAATATCAGATTGCAAAGGAGAGGAAAGCCAATGTGAAAAAGAATAAATCCCATTTTCCTTTCCTATACAGTTATAATGTTTATACAAAAGACACACGGCTCCCTTTGACACTACGGATTGCCACAAGCAAAATGATGAAATCAACAAGCTTTTAACATGTGTAATATAACAACACAATCCTTTTGACTGCAAAATTTGCAACAAAAATAATCCTAAAAAGGCATCATACGTGTAATCCACTTAAAAGTGTTAACAAGGTGTAGCAGAGTCTTAGTTGTATTTCCAAACTCTGTTTTTAAATATAACCAGAACATAACAGTAAAAATTAACCTAAAGCTTAACGGCTTATGTAAGAATGCTTCAATAAAAAAATGCTGCCGAGGTTATTGAACTGTACAATTAAACCCCTCCCACTAAATACTTTTCAGCGCAATTTCCATCTAAAGCTTATTCAGCAAACCAAAATGCCAATGCATTTCTTCAATTTCCACTTCTTTGAACCTGTTAATGTATGAATAAAAAAAGATTTATTTGTGTTATTAGCCACATATAACCCTCTTGTCTAAAAAGTAGATTTAAACACAAAATTTCTGAGATACACATGAAACTACAAAATATCTACAGGATCATTTTGATTTTTTTTCTGCAAGCTATGTTTGATTTACATCAATTAGATCTTTCACATAAGGTATCATATAACAGGAAGGCTAATAACCCAGAAATAACCTCATTAAAAAAGACAGCATATCGGTCTAAGCAGAATGAACTCTAAGCAGAAAAATTAGTGACCTGGAAAGTAGCAGGAAGAGGTAATAGCAATACAGAGAAAAAATACATTCCCATTAGCTAGTCAAAAGTAGAAATCACCAGCAATAAAGTAAAAATACAATAGAAGCATAAGGAGAACACTTAAAAATATTTTTATCTTTTGAAATTCTGCAACAGAAAACATATTTCCCCAAACTAAGAAGCTGTCTAAAATTATTTTATGGCTATGAATTGGTCTGTGCTTTCTTTTTTTTTTTTTTTTTCAGATGCTTAAAACAGTCCTTGGCAGAATATTATTAGCAAGTCTAATACAGTTATATTAAATTATCAGTGTATGATTCCAGTGTCTGTGGATTCATCTATTTTAAGATTAATGGTTAATAATGGAAACTCAAGTTGGATTTACATAGTCTTTACATAGCCCTTGTCTAATGTTAGCTGCATAGATTCAAAGTCTAGCCAAACCTTTTAAAATAATTCTTATTAGTGTATTGACAATATTTTCAGAAAGCAATTTTTTAGGTTTGATAAAATGACACTTTCTCTAATTTTTTGTGAAATGTTTTGTTAAATATGTAGGTCCTCCTACCTAATCCAGCTCAAATTTGCCAGTATAAATGAGAACAAAAAGTACTTAAATCACCATTAAATTGCAAAGTTTCTCTTGATTTTATTTGAAAAACTACCTATAGTGTACATTAATTTCCAAAGCAAATTAATTCAAATCAAACTATTGGGTACTGCACATAGGGCAGATTTCAGTGGTTTTCTTTACTCTTCAGTTTAGTAGGTTTAAAGTCTGATGAGAGGAGGAAAAGATCCCAGCATACATAAAGAAAACTATAGGCAAACCTCCATTTTTTATTCTCTTTTACTTTACTTCACTTCATAATTTTTAATCCAGGAAAATAAACCCTTTTTTAGACACTCATCTTTGGATCAATGATTCAGCTGCACAAAGACTTAATTAAACCATTTGGAATATTTTACTCCCCAAGTCTGTAGATAGTTTTAGGCCATGCTCGCTCATTTTTAGCTCATTGCCTACAGAACTACAGCAATTTTATTTCTACTGGGGCCCTGTTTCCAGCAGCTGCTGCCATCACCAAGCAGTACCAAGGGTAAGGCATGCAGTGATGCCAGGGGAGCCATGAAAAACCTGAAACCTCTCTGAGATTGTGGACCTGGGTTTATTCAGCCTTAGTCCAGAACATGAGGAACTCTGGCCTGGTGCTTTCCATCCTTTCTCTGCAACATGATTCCACATTTTATACCAGAAGACAGTGATGTAAACACACTGTGGGGCAGAAAATTCATCAGCGGAGGGGAGGAACAAAACATTCATGATTTTTTATAGTTTTTTACTTTATTTCCTAGAGCAAACAGATAACTGTCCTGAACATTTCTAACTGGGACGGCCTTTCCCATTTTAGACACCTGGGAGAAACCAGGGTGCCACCTTCTACTACAGACTTGTCCAAAACTGCTTCCCCTCTCTTTCTGACAACACTGCCTGGCTCCACTACAAACCAGGTAAGAAACTGGGAACTCATGGCTTGCTAGAACACTTTTAAGCATCACCATTGCCCAGACCTTTCCTTTTCCCAAGGCTGATTTCCCCATTTCACTCTGGTAGGAGAGGCTGGCCTGTGGAATATGTGGCTACAGAGAACTTGAAAATGCACTAGTGAGCAACAATAGACATATCATGATCCAAAACAAGCATATTTACAGTCAAAGAAAATAAAATCACTAATTTTGGGATAATGGATAACTCTTCGAAGGCACACAGCACGTGACCAGACAAGCAGGAAGTTGCACCTCTCTGCTGTCATACAGCCACCTCCAATGGCAAAGCCAGTACCAGGAGAGGGAAAGCACCCTCAGGTTTTGAATGCCAACATGAAAAAACGCCACAGTGTCTCAGGCACGGGCACATCGCCAAACAATGATCCTCTCCGAGACAAAAAGCAGAGGTAACATAGCAAATTTCTTGCTCCTAAAATCAAAACACACTCTCAACCACTAGTTTTGGAGGCATCTGTGAGAAATCTTCTGGCAGATCTTTTCAGGCATCATCAAAAGTTAATGGGAGCTGGGCACTTAATTCCCCTTTACGATTCTCAAAGAAGATGTGGCCAGCTACTTTTAATTTATTAGGGAGCAGATTTGTAAAGACTCTTTTATTACAGAAGCAGTAAGGGGAGCTATTTTTCCATAAAATATACGTAAATATTATTTATGAAAGACACAAATATTACTGAAGTGAGGGATAAATTGTTTCAAAACTTCATGTTCGTAAAAGCTGGGCAAAAGTACATATTGCTTCAATATTTTTTCCCCTCATACACATTGGTATCTCTCCCAGGTAACTCAAAAGTGTATTCTCTGTATTCTGCTCACCTTACTCTTGTAAGTACAACATCTTTACTGAAGGCACCTGCTATGAAATTACAAAAGGAAACGAGGCTGGAGCACTTACTATTGCACAGTTACTGATCAGGCTGCTGCTTAAAGATTGAAAAAAAAGTATTACCACTGGAAATCAGATTTGCAAACCTTAAAGGAGAATTTACTCCTGAAACCACCAAATCGGAATACAACTATCATATGTAAGTGATTTCTGAAAGATTTATTAATTTGCTAAATAAAATGCTTCCTAGGAATAGCATTGCAGAAATAAATGTAATTTGGGATCTGTTAAGTGTAAAACAATTTACTTGAAATAGTCCTTTTCCAGTTTTTTCCTTTTTCTCTCTAGACTGACAGGACAGGAAACAGATGAAATTTTACTATTAAGATCAAAGAGTCTGCAGAAAGAGAAGTTTGAAAAAGAGAAGAATGCCTTTCTCTCCCTGCACATTATGGCCAAAATGACAATGACCTCTCTGACAGCTCTTGGTATCAGCTGTACACCAAAATCCAGCGAGAGACAAGTCTGAGCATCTCAGCTCAGATATTCCAAGGGATTTCACATAAGTACCTAACCCCTAATTTTAAAAATCTCATTTTAATAGCTTGGTCAAAGATTATGATGAAATCGCCTTGAACTCCTCCCAGGTTCCTTCAGTTGAATCCAGCGTTTACACTTTTAATTACACCTATTAGGAGGAAAGCAGATTCATCTATGAGATGGCTCATATTTACTGGGATTTGTTCTATGGTTCTCATAGTACAAGTTCCAAGAAACAACCAAGACTTTTCACATGAATAAGAACTCAAGACTCATTTTATCTCAAAAAGGCTCTGCTAAACAACACTGGTCTTGGGAAGTGCTGAAAGCAACTTGATGGGTTAATTAGCAACCTACGGTATCACAGTTTGAGTCACACTAAAGAGTTAGACTAAAAGGTTTTGACTAAAAAGCTCCAAAATCCAAAAATATTCATGTATGTATCTCAAAACTGAAAGTCTTCAAATACATTGACAAAACTGGCGCAAAAGGCAGCACAGAGACTCAGCACAGGCATGATTATCTGTATATAAAGAGTATACTAGATTTAAAAAAAAAATACCCAAGAGAAGATAGGTGAATCCTTTTTCTGGATACACATGAGACTCCACAATGGTGAGCTAAATGACCAACAAACTTCTGCAGTCAGATTTAAACTTGAGAGCTTCATACATGCTGACCACCCTTGGGCCCTTACATACACTCTGTATGAGCTCTGAAATAATTAAACTGTGATGAACACTTTTGAAAAGCCAGTTGAAAATCCACAGTAGAAACTCACAATAGAAAATTTTCAATTGTTCAGTAAAGCAAAGGAGAACATGGCCATTATTTTGCAGCCAGCACTTTGCTTTCACGAGGATTTATTTTGCAGAAGACTCTATGAGACTGTTCTCTGCACTTGCCATGCAGACGAGCTGCTGGATGTTTATACAGAGGGAATGGGGTCTCTCTAATAAAAAGCACTATGTGCTGTAGTAGCTCCATTAATCTCCCATCACAGTCTTACATAAAACTGTAAAATCTGAGCCCTAACAGTGCTCAACCAAAGCAGAGCCTTTCCTCTCCTTTCAGGGAACCAAGCTGTGCCCATCCGTCTGGGCACTGGAATTGGGCAGTGGCTGCTGGGGCTGCACAGGGCTAGGGGTACAGGGAGGGACAATTCCCCTGGTTATGTGGTTGTGCACACAGAGCTGAGTGCAGCAGCAGAGCTGCTATCCTCAGAGTATTTTTCATGTGTATTGTCTTGCGTAAAACAAGGCTTGATTACCAGCCTGAGGTGTTCACGTCTGCTGTTTAAGCAGCAAAACAGTTCCTTCAAACACAGGCAGAGTTGTATTATCAAAAAAAAAAAAAAAAAAAAAGGCTTTGGTGTGACTGATGACAGCAGATGATGGAGCACTTTCTAACCATGACCTGGTACGTCTATAGAAGATTTAAGAATATTTTTCTCACAACTGGCCAATGAGTTATTTAGAACAGAGAGGAGGGGAAGGAGAAGGGGTGAAATGGCAACTGTCTAGTATGTCACACACGACAGTCAAATGTTACCAGAACTCAATCCTGGAGAAATATGGACTTCACAGTAAAGGTTGCTTAAAACAAAAGCCCATTTATCTGAATACTGAAGACATTTAATCAATTTACATGAAGGATTTCAAAATTAGTCAGACTGTAATGAACTATGAAATACTGATTAATGAATTTTTGCAATGTTTGATTAGAAACTTAACATGTATGCTAGCACACTTTGCCATCATTACATTTATAAGCTAATATTTGTTTCTTGAAACTACCAGAGTATAAATAGTCCCCGGGTTATGGAGCTGAGCATGTTTACTATTAACCAAGTATTTTATTTCGAAAGTTGTGAGAATTTTTAACTTACTAAAATCTCTTCCTAAGTTCAATAAATAACAAAAGGATATTTTCATATCTGCCTTTCTTTTTTCCTTTCTTGTGCTAGACTCTTCACTGCAACCTCTCAGATCTTCCTAATAGCACATTAAGCAATCTTTCATCTGCCATTTAGGACCCCTTTTCGCATCTCCTACCCAGAGTGAGCAAAAAGTCAAGTTATATGTAAAAAATAGCACTAAATATCACTTGTAGAGAGTATATCTAGTACTTGTATATAGCGTTTAAAGTTTTGCAGAAATGCATTGACCAAAAATTTTACTGCCTATAAAGCAACCAAGGAAAACCAGGACAGTGGAGTGTGCCACAGCCAGTGGGAATTTTACTACTGATTTCATAGGGAGCCAAGAACAAACAAGAAGTAATGAAATAAATGCACCTCAAGACCATTTAATTCTATTGCCAAAACAGAGCTTCAACAGGGTCTCATTAAAATACCACGCTTTCGTATCTGCAGTGACAAGGTTCACACAGGTAGGAAACACGTTTAGACACTTACATGCATGTGAAGAAATTAGTTGTATCCAAAACAGCCCCTTCTATGAAAATTAAAAAGTTACTTCTGCATATTTGTCTTTATTATTGTCATTATCACTTCTCTGATACTAATTAATGAGTTAGATTGACATCACTTTTTGCCTTTACACAGCAAGTCCCCATTAAGGAAGAGACCCAGAGGGTCCCTGCCTCACTGTCATTTCTTGGCTAATTAAGCCAAAGTGGTCTGAGACTCCTAAATGCTAACAAGTGAGACATCGAGTAAGTTTTAGGTTTTGGTTCAGTCCCCATTTTTTAAATCACAGATACTTCTGAAGAGACATTAATCACTCATTCCCCAGTTGTTACTTTTTGAAAGGTCATTTTTATATCACTTTAAAGTTTACTCTCAAAATACATTTCTTTTACTTGAATCACATGTACCAGCCACTAGGTAACTTATGTTCTGAGTCCTTCTTAATTTTATTTTTTCTTATACTTTCTTAGAATAGCCATAATCTCATTAATTAGAGTCTCATAATCTGAGCAAAATATAACAAAAAGGAAAAAAGCCTTCCTTTCATGACAATATTATTCTAACTAGAAATTATAATTGGTAACAAAGTTAACAAACCTAGAATTAGATCACATACTTCAGGAGGTCATCAACAAGCGTAACAGAATGTCAGTGAATGATTTTTATAAAGTATTAGTATAACAATCTGATTTCATAATTGGTGAGCTGCAGCTTCTTTTTATTGCATGTAAAATGAAGAGATCCCTTCATCCACAGTGAAAAATGGAAAATCATTCAGTTTGGGGTTTTTGGTTGCTAGTAGCAACAAATACTGGAATATTGCCATCTGGCCTCTTGTTTTAAATGAGATTTGAATAATCAATTTAATAATGGATAGAGTACATACTTAAATCCTCACTTGTCATATCTTAAGAAAACTTTGGTATAAAAAAATCCATTGTATGAATTAATGCAGAGCACATAACAATCAAAAGAGATGAGGTAATTTTTATTTTCGTTACTGTTGCCTCAAAACCTTAAGCTTACAAGGTTCTAAGTGATCACATCAAACATCTAATAATGAGGGGAAACTACTAAGAGCAATTGGTCTGTTCAAGAACTCAAATCCAGTAACCACCAGAGAGATTAAACCATATAGAATGGCATTTTGAACACACTTGTAAGTCATGTGGTGTCCACAATAAAAGGAATAAAACTAAACACAGCAGAGGAAAAAACGATGAAATAGGCAAAATATTCATGTTATTACTCCTGATTCAGACACGATGAAATAAGAGTTCAGAACATGGGAGCCCTGAAGTTACAAGTGTTTTCTTCATTTATGAGTTGTTTATATAGCTAGCAAAGAGTTCCTACACATCGTGGTGAGACCAGGAACAGGCTCTGGGTGTTGGTTCTGTCCTGGAAACCCTGGACTCACAAAGACATTTTTTTTCTGAATTTCCATATCAAACTGCCATCACAGGAGAAATCAACAGGAATCAGATGCTCAACCATGGCAAATTCGGAAAAGATACCACTCTGGAATAGACAAGATAAACCTTAATCACAGATTTTACCAACGTTGATTTTGACTGGAAATCAAGGTAACTGTTTTCAACCATCTTTGTGTGAGTTAAGCTCATCCCTCTGACAAGAAACTATTCTGTTGGCAAGCCTCACCCTTGAACTGTGCATTTGTTGTAATAAACGCAATTTGTGCATGGAAGCACTTCCATAGCAGTAAATAGAGACTGACCCTGTTTACACCTCTTTAGGAAAGAAGGTGCTTCAAGACAGACTGGCACCACCTTCCCTTCCCAAGTACCACAGACTTCCAGGTACAAACACAAAAAATGCCTGGGTATGAAGTACAGTCTGGGATTTGGTCAATTTTATAGATTATAGGCTTATAAGCAAAACAGCCTTTACATTACTCAATGGTGTCAACAATATCCTCATTCCAACTCCATTCTCACTGGTAACCTGCCAGCTGACACCAACGCTGTCACCCCAGTGACAGTGACAGGCTCTGTATTCCAGGCAGGGCTCCACCGACTGGCAGGTGGCATTTACCACTTCCATTTCCTGTGGACTAATTATGACTTTCTCCCACAAATGGTGAGCATATTTTGATAATGAATGATGCCAACATTATAGCAAATGTATTGATATAATTTGAGCCACTGCATGATGATACATATTTTGAAACTAAGTGAAAATATAGAAGTGTCAGGTTGTTAGAAAAGAATCTCAGCTCTATACATGAGCTCTTTAGCTTGGGCAGGTAGGTCCGCAAGTTGTAGTTTCACAAGGAGTGAAACCACAAGAGGAAACAGGGAGAATTGTTTAAGTCTTTATTACAATACTTATTACTGTTTACACCAGTTCCTTTATCTCTGATATTTATAAAACACTAATCACCATGGAAATGCCTAGTATACATCCCAAGCAATAAAACAGAAAGTCACTGTCTCCTTTATTGTGTCTTTTACCACAGAACTAATATCTGTAGGTGGCTTTTCCATGCAATATTCTATTTTAATATAAGCTTCTCCCAGGAGCTAAACAGATTTTAAAAACCTTTAAATATGGAAAAGGACAGACTGTTAATTAACTTCCCCTAACATGCTTTTATATCATGGAAGGAAAAAAGAGCTGATGATGGTCTTTCAGCAATCAAAAGGAGAAGGAATTTTCAACCCGGAAACATATAGGAGAAACCACTCTGCCAAGGAACTTGAGAAAAGAGCCTTGCTCACCCAGACAAGTTTGCAACATATAAATCCATAAGTTCCTAAGGAAAACAGACACTAAATTTCAAACTTAATGCATCTTGTACTACTGAATTAAAGTTTTCCATCTGAGGGAAATATGGTGTCCTGACAATTCTCAAAAAAGCCCACTACAAGAATAACACAGTTTATTAAAGAAAAAAAAATTAAAAGAGTACATGATTTCTAGGATATGATTTCCAGCTTTTACCTGGGCTGGGAATTAAATGAAAGCTCACAGAGTGGGCTACTACAGAGCCAGGAATCCAGGACTACCTATTTATATTTATCATCCCTCAGCCACCTGGGTCTTGTTTTCAAGGCCTGTAACTCTGCCATAGAGATTGTCTTGTGCCCCAAGAGAAGGCACATCACAGAAAGGAATTCTCTAGAAGAGCAGGTAGCATTTCTCCTCACCAGATGTGACAGATATCAATCAGAATAAAACCAAACACTAAAGATAAATCCTCAAAGAGTAAGAAAGAGCTTTGTCTGTGTGATTCCAGTGCTGGTGCTTTTTGAGCCAGGCTGAGGTGCAGCAGTGAGCACGGGGCTCTGTGCTGGATTTTACCAGGCAGAGCAGCTCATTCTGCTCCAACTGTTGCCAGCTCCCAGCACCAGATGCAGTTGTCAGACAGAGAGCCCAGGGAGGCTTATTAGGAAGTTTACTTGCACCACACAAGTAGGATCATTGTCAAGCCTTCTTTTTAAAAATGCCACTTCCGATTTTCCACTAAACAAAAGTATTCAAATAGCATGAATGAAATGCAATCCATTTCTTAAGAAATTAGGTTTTCTTTCCTATTGCTGAAGTTCGTATCTTTGGGTTACTAGCATTTAGGAAGGTACTCAATAACTTCTATAAGGGCATATCCTCATAAAGCCCTTTCATAGACAAAGCACCTCAAAGAAAATACTTTTTTTTCTTTTTCTTCATTTTAGGAAGACAAGAGCCATAACATTGCAATCAGAGAGAAAAGCTGTCTTTATTCTCTGACAATCATAACATTAGCAAGCCAGATGTTGCTTTCACCTGCACCTAGAGCAATCTATTTCTACCTCATTTAATAAAACCACAATTGGAATTGTGGCTCAGAAAGTGCTGGGAAAATACAAAAATACAAAACAGATGTGAAAAGACAGTTATAGATGTGTGGACACAGTAAAACTCCTGATTTCATAAGTCTTCTTGTGATCCGCAAGCTTATCAGGCTATTTAAAGCCAAGCACCATGCTGAATAATTTTTTGTCCCCAAAATTCATATAAACAGAGTTCACCAAAAACATATTCTTACAAAGTGTTCTGAAATTCTTTCTCTAAAGTTAAAAGAATGGATAGTTTTCACCAGAGACTACTTCACTGAAATCCTCAGAGAATTAATGGAACGTGAGATTATCAACACTGAAACTGACATTCATGGGAAAGTATTTGCATGGTAAACTGTAGTAAGGAGACAAGAGTCAGGAAAAGTAAACTTCTAGATACTCCTCACAACACAACTCCTCAAAGATGAGGGCCTGAGGGCTGACCCTGCATGGCTGAACATTACCCAGTGATGCCTCTTTGCATAGTACTTAGAAAGAAAAGGAAAGTACATAGAAAGAAGAGAGCCCTCAAAATCCATCCTGTATAACGGAGAATGGAGAGATGCTCAACACAGCAAATACAAAACACTGCAGAAAAGTTGCAGTGATACTGAAATTTTGTCCAGTTAGGAATGCTCTGAAACGGCTCACTAGCTCGATTTTATGTATCACTCTTTCAAATGAGTAAGTTTATGAAACCTTCAAATCACCAGAGCTGGTCCACACGATGCCATCACATAGGGCAGAGCTGTGCACATCCCATGAAGCAAAAACACAAGGCTTTTTGCAAAAATTGGTACAAACATAGACTTTACTTTTGGATTTTTTTTTTCTTTTGGCACTTTGTCACTTTGTTAACTTGAATGACAAACTTTACTAAAAATTTGCTATTCAGTCTAGTAATTTGCTCAGTATGTTTCCTGGTGCACATTCAAATGGTCCAGGGATGATGTTACAGAGTAAAGGACTTTGCATGGCAAGCACTGAGTGACTCAGATTTTTAGAAAGGAATCTGGAAAACATCCCATGCAATGCATCTGCTCATCTACCATAAAATTCTGACGCTAAGGTTTCCTAAGTAGGAGGGAAATATGATTGTGTACTTGGCATCAAAGTGAACTATACCACATTCATTTTCTTCTGTGGAAAAACAGAGGGAGATGTGACCCTTCTGATTCTCCCACATAACTCTATTAAACTACAAAATATATGGCCTGTTCTAATAGGACAAGATCTGTAAAACTCCATGTGAGCTGTTGCTGATCCAGAGGCCATGCTGCTCGTGTCTGAAACATGGGACATAAGTACATGGAATAAAAATTCATGGGAAACAGGCCTGAACAAATGGCATGCAAGAGGGAATGCAGAGTGTGAATGCAAGCAGGGAATAAAGGCTGCAGGCTGAAGGCAAGGTGGAGTGGGAGTTTAAAAAATAAAAAACAACAGGTGAGGAAGGTTCACCTTTTTTTTCCAAAGTTCCATCTTTGGATTAATCACTGACAAGTCTGTGGAAGTCTGAGGTGTTTCCAGATGTTTTCTGTACTGCTTTTTGTAACAGTCCCATGCACTTATCTTGGCACACCTTGATAGCACATGTTTTAAGTCTGCAGGAAAACAGAGACTTACTTTCGCGGACTTCTCCCAGCAAGTATGCTCCATAACGTCTTTCTGGAATATGAGGAAACCCTTAAGAAGCATTTTTACTCCCTTCAGTGAGTAAAAATTGAGTAGTTTTGGGGCACAGAGGTCACTTTCTCAGGCTCTCATTTGTTAATCACATTCTCCAGCATTACTTTATGTAAAATATTAACGTTCACTGTTATTAACATCCTATACCCTCTTTCTGAGACACAAAGTGGACCAAGTTGCTGTGCCTATCCTGCAAGGTGACAGTTTGTGACAAAGAGAAGAATCTAATGGGTTTCCTCTCAGTTTACCATCCAAGGACTGCAAACAGTACATTTGGGATGTTCTGTGGCTCAGCAGCAAAGGAAAGCTGTGTGATTGCCCTGTTCCAAAGCTTTACATGCTCACTGAACGTGTGCAGAAGCAAGGCAGGAGGCTTGTCCTGCCCTTGGAGAGCCGAGCTTCATCCCTGCCAGCCCACAGGAACAACAGCCGGAGCAGGACACTGGGGATAGCAGGGGCATAGCTTGCAGCAAAAGCCAGACTGGAAGTTTCCAGCAAAAAGAAGGGATCTGTTAACTTCATGGATCCAAGCTCTGGAGATGAGAAAAAAAGGAATTTTCTAGCAATCAGAGAGACTCTGTGAAGGTTGGTTTAATCCAGAAGCCACTAAGCCAGTGGACTGAAGAGCAAAATAGGAGGCCTATCTCTTTGCCAGCCTCTGGCAGGCAGGTGTAATTTACTTTAATCCCATTTTGTGGGGGTTTTCCATCATTCAGCAGTTCTGTTTGTGCCTTGTCACAGAGTTACTTTGCTTTACATTATTATTATTAGTGTATTTTGCTCAATATAGCTTAAAAAATGGGCACCATTTTGGCTTGCTAATTTTAAAGGAAAGGACAGGGTCAGATTCACCTCTGGTAGTCCTATATTCCAGCTCACACTGGTTCTGCTGATAAAACCCAGTAATTAAATACAGCAGCTGGATCTGTGTTTTGGCTATACCATAGAAATAGTGAAAGTATGGATCCAACACCAGGCACAAAGCAGCAGTCTTTTAAGTCTGTCATGAACTGAAGTGCACAGAACAGGTCTTGAATTTTCCATAACCAAAAATACTGTTTGGGACCTCAGAACAGAAGCATAAATTCAGAAGCACTGAGACAGAACAATGCCTGCCCAGATAATCCCCGCCCCGTGCCAGAATTACTGATCCAGCAGTCCTCTCTTGAGGCGTGTTTTCATAGAAAAAGCAATATATATTTGGGAACCACTAATAAGCTAACAAAATAGCCTTTCTTCCAATTCTTTTACTTGTTAAATGTGTCAGTCAGCAAACAGAACGCAAGATAATGAAAGAAAATCCACTACACTGCAGGCGCAAGTCTTTTTAGGGTAATAGAATAACTAGAAGTCTCTGGCAAACTAATATTTTCTTCCTACAATAATCACTATCCAAAATGATGGATTATGATTTCCAAGCAACAGCAAACATCAGAGCTTAATTCCTTTAGAAGGAGCAGAAGTCTAGGGCACATGAGAGATGGCTGAATTTGAGCAGTAAGGGCCAGCCAGTCTATCAATAAAGAGTAGAGTTAGGAGAAGCTTTAATGTTTCATGTATGCATATATGTGCTTATAGAGACAGGACAGGTCGATACACTCAGAGAAGCCACAACGAGGAAATGAGGAATATACTGCAGATAGAATTAGTACCCATTTGTATCTTAAATGCAATATGCAGAATACTTTTATAAGAAAAGTATTATGACACAGTAATTTGGCCATGAGAGGGTAATTGACTTAAGATATTCTGATAAAGATCGATTGCTAGGGTTTGGAGTTATGACACCAACAAAGTTACAATGACATTAGCACAAAGAGAGAGACACAAATCCATTATAAAGATACAATCAAATATTCAAAAAAGCCTGGCATGCTCATTACTTATTCATGCTAATACAAGTATATTAAGAAATCTAAACAGTGTTAGCATTCAATCACTCACAAACCAAATGAGGTTTTGCATTTATCAGCCACCAGTCATCAAGAATGTAACATTAGCTGTACAAAGGTGGTAATATGACATAACTGGAGATATTTATATCAGCCTACACAGACTGAGATACAGTAGGATTTATTAAAGTGAGTAATGCCTTCACATTCAGCACAGCAATAAAAGAAATAGCTGTGCAGAAGTCATTTCCCCAGACAATAAGATTTACCTTCACAGTCACTTAAAGAAGTTGTGTATGCTTTCAAGGGCCTAAAACAATCTTCTCACCATTAATAAACAATTTGGAGCTTAAGTTTGCAAATACAGAATTGATCGCTGAAATTTTTAAAACATACCCCAAAAACCAGGTGAGTAGTCAGGGTGTCTGTCTAGCTGAGAGATTAGCACTTTTTTTTCTTAGGCTGGTTAAAAAACCACCAAGGTTAATTTAGGCTCAAATGGATGTATAGGTTTAATAAAACTCCCTCCATATTGCCCTTGAATGTCACATAGTTTCATCACCTGCTAGCCCAAACACCTTCAACTTTTCCAGTTGTCTATTTCTATACATTCCACTGCATATTTCTGCACATTGCACCAATGCCTTTGCTTTTCGCACCAAGAGTTCAATTGTTAATGTTTTTGGGGTTGGGTGACGAGCAGAAATCAAACTCTGATCACCAACACAACAACATCCAAACAATTCCAGAAGTAAACGAAATGCTGAGGGTTGCTCTATGGTGCATGACACAGCTCCTAAAGGTAAGGACACAGTGCATCTGCAGGGGATGTTTACACCTGCTTTACAGCAGCACTTGAGCAAGGCATTGCTCCGGTTTGATGCTGATGACATGCCATTTATAAACTGTGACTGATAAACCTAATGCCTCTGAAATCAGATAAAACTTTGATAAATGACTTCTTAGTGAGCAGGCTGCAATAGCCACTTCTGTCCACATTTAGCCACCCTGCTGCAATCAGCACCATTTTGTTTAATCAAGGGTTCAGACAACAACACATTTGAAAGCTATCACACCATTAAGAGATGTGAAGACACTCTTTTCCTGAACAGTACATTAAGAGCAAAAACCACAAAAACTAAACTCTTTCTGTAACAGTTTTTATAGCATGAGTACTTGCTAGGAAAACCCATGGAATTTAAGGATGATGTTTATGCCGAATGCTGTTCCCATATTCTGCGGTGACAAGACTTGAGAGAGACCCTGTAGCAGAATCAAACACACACAGTAACACAGTCCTTTTTTACTTCACAGGTAAACTAAAAGACCACTGATGCTTTGACAAAAAGAACAGATTATACAAGAGTGACTTAAATACCAAAATGATAAAAGGAGCCCCAGAACTACAGCAGTGTAGGAAAAATAGAATATTACAGTTAATGCAAAATAAAATTGTGCCAAGGCTGCCAAAGCCATGCCACTTCTTTTCTACAGCTTACATAAAAATACAATATGAATTTATGGTGATGTCAAAAAGCATGAGGTGCAGAAGATCAAGTAGAGACTGATCTGTTTATACCCTGAGCACATCAGCCTGCTGGGCAGAATAAGCTAACAATTCATAGATCCTAAACACTGCCTACTTACACCTTCCCTCCAGATTGCGTACACAGGGCACGTGTGACTGAGTGCAGAAGGATAGTATTGTTCATTTGATCTTCACCCAGTGGGACCAAATTTCCAGATTAGCATGTGATTTTTGAAACAGACAGGTAGCATTTTGTTTGTTACTTTCTGAAGCTGATTAGCAGCCATGTGAGGTAAATTATTTCATTTTAAGCAGAAATATTATTCCTATGTCAGTTTTTTTAATTTAACTCTGATCCCGAACAAGGGAGCAGAACAGAGTTACAAGGCTTCCAGAGCTGACAAAGACAGAAGAAAAATCAGCAATTAGGAAGGGGGTGGGTGAGCAATTACTTATCAAACATATAGCTCTCAATTATTCCAGGAGACCAGTTTACATCTCCAAGCATAGAACAGATATGTGTTCAACCACATTTTGGAAGGAAATAGCTTGAGCATCCTCAGTGAAGGAGGAGGCTGCTAAGCTAAGCAGTAGCAGTACCTAGTAGCACTAATGAAATAATCTAGTGCAGGCACTGCTTTAGTAGTGATTTTCTTACAACCAGGAGACTTAAGGGAAAGCATTTTTTAAAGAAGCTGAAGGATAGGATAAGGATTTTAATGAATGGTGACAAAATCCCATTTCTCAGCCCTTAACATCCTCTGTGAGAAGAGGGCAGAAGGACTGACAGTGAACTGTGAAGTAACTGGACTGTGCAGCAAAAAGTCACAATTAAAATCAAAATCGCAATGATCAGAGTTCCCAAGTAAGGCAAATTAATGAAGCCAAGATCTACATCACCCCACCTTGCCTTTCTCTTCACCTATGGTAAAAAACAGCCAAGCACAGAATAATGCAAAATCACTGGGTACAACTATCATCCTTCAAAGACAACCTCTGCTTTGTCTTTGGAAATTAAACAGGAAGCAGAATTATCCAGATAAAGATGATTTGGGTTGATCTAAATGAGCAACTTTCACCTTGTCAAAACAAATGACAAAATGACAAACTTCTCCAAAATGCAGGTATACAACTAAATCCTGCTATTGAATGAAATAATTGAGACTAACATAACACTTGCAACGTCACTCCAATCACTGTGTCCCTGCCTGGTGACCATTAATCTTTCTTTGCCCAGTTTCCACTTCATCTTGGAATGAGAACAAAATGATAAAGAGATAAGTCCACCTAGTACAGTACACAAAATAATACCGTGTTTCCTAATTTAACCCTTCACTTATTGTTTTATGCTTTTCAGTATTTCCAGAGTACTGCAAATATAAATGGTTAAGCTACTAAGTGACTAAACAGCTGGTTGAGAATGATAACTTTAAGCAGACGTTTCTCTTTTTTGACATTTACCCTCAGAGCACCCTTAAGACCCACCCTGAAAACACCACTGGAACAGCCCCACCACTGATCTCCACAGATCCAGCAGAGAATGATTTGACATTAGGGCTCAATGAGTTTCTTAGGGAAGAGTTCAGTCTACTGCCTATGAACAAGACCTTTGGTTACTGAGCAGCTACGTACATTAGAATTTGGCAACGGAGCCAGACACGCCTGAGTTGCTCCTAAAACTCAGTCTGACTTTTGTTTCCCACTTGTCAAAGAAAGAATAGGAAAGAGTAGAAGGCAATGGAAGCAATAAAATCAACTAGAGAGCAATATTTAATGCCAACTTTTTTTTCCCTAAGAAACTATAGAGTGAAATATGAGATTTCTTCTCCTCTCCTACAGACTTCTTGACCTAAGACTTCAGCCTCAGCTAAACAGATCTGCTTTAGTACAGCACACATTGTCCTGGATGTACATCCAAAGGAAGGATTTTGCACACAAAAAGTGTGAGCCAACAGTGCTGGGAGCAAAAAGAGAGGAGGCATGAACTACTGTTCTGTCTTGTTCAAGAAATCCAGGCCTGAATCATCCTGCTAAAGGAAAAGAAGTCAGGGACAGGATAAACTCTCCTTCAGCTTTAACTTCATTATGCTATCTCTTATAAAATGATGATTTAACTCGAAACTTTTTGAATTCTCCAGACATATTCAGAATGGGGAGGGAGGGTGGGTGGGGATGGGGCACATTAAAGTTCTACTTTGTACCAGAGCTTCATAAACCTTTCTGTTTTGAATTCATGAGATGTCTTGATATTGACAGCCACGAGTCAGCACAGCTTTGCTTTGAATTCTGAAAAACTCTATAAATCATAGGAAAGCCATGATCTCCATCCAAACAAATTTATCTTTCTTATCATCCTATCTACTTTCTTCCATAATCTGCAAACTTCCCTTTTAAATTTCCTCTTCTTGTCTTCATCTCTCTCATGAATCCTACCTGACACCTCTCTTTCTCAAATCTGCTTATGAAAGGACAGTTCTCCTGATGCAGTTGCTCTGATAACCTCCTTAGTAGCTCTCATTTCAACACAAACTTCTGGCTGGACTCTTACATTCCAAATGAGTATTTCTCACCAGAATCTTTAGGCTTAATGCAACATGATCAGGAGAACAAAGTCACCAAAACTCAAGTGTCAAGAACTATGCAAAGAAAATGCTCTAAAAGGAAATAAAGGGATTAAAAGGCAACTGAATATTTCTGAGTATTTTCTTTGCTTTTATCCTATCTCCTGACATAGTACAGAAAATTTCAGGGAACAACCCAGATTTAATATAAATCAACTCACTGAGAAGCCAGAGTTTATGACTGCAAAAGATCTGTTCTGTGTAGAACTGGCTTTTCCTGGAGAGGAAAGCCAAGATGAAACTGGCAAAAGTTTCCCATGATACATTCTGTCAACTGTTAATTTGATTTCATAATACAAAAGGGTATTAAGCCCTTTCTAAAGACACAGGACCATTTCAGCTGAATGTCAGATATGCTCCATTTAGCATCACTGAAAAGATGTCCATCACTGCTAGTGATACTCCAAGGTGCATTCTGATTGTCTATGGCAGCTGAGAAAACTGGGAGAAATACAATATTGGTCATAGAACCAGCACAGAGGAGCACAAAAGTTCTGAAACATGCTAATATTTCAACTAATGTTAATGAAATCCTGAGACAGACTAGGGAAGCTTAAGATGTAGAACATACATTATCCAAGTTCAAAAGAATAAACACTAAAACGTCTGGAATTTGGGGAAGCAAATTTTCTGCCTAAAGGAATCAGCTTTTGATTAAGCAATTGACTTTTGTAGTAAATAACATTAAAATAAAGCACTTGAATTTCATCAATATTATAACATTAAATACAAAACCCACTAACTGCCATGGACAAATGTTTGCCATTATATTTAAAGAGAATAAGGGGTGGGTTCTGTGGGAATTTGACATTTATCATTCAAGTGAGAAGAGGTCCCGTGAATCTCAAATAACACAGCTAAGAGCAAGTTAAGTGACTTTTTTTCTCTCACAGATGGAATAATGCTACATCTTCCTACAGCCCATCCTGTATTCTGTTTCAGCTGTGTAATGACATGCAGAGGTTTCAGGAGAAATGTGGGAAGCAGAAATCCTGCTGCCCTCCTGAAATCCTCGTAGCAGACACCCAGTAAACCTGCATAGTGGAGTGTCACTTACTCCCAGCTGACTCACACATCTTATGGCAAAAAAAAAAAAAAAGGAATGTTTCCATCCTCTGCACACAGACACACAGGCTCCCAATGTTTTATCGTGCAGTGCTGCCTGTCCCAAGTTCAGATTTCAGTATTTTCATAAAATATGACTTAAGTGCACTCATATTTCATTAATAACTTCCAACTGAAACTAACCTACGGTTGTCAAAACAAGTAAATGAATTATCTTTACTTAGTAACTTGATAAACATTTTACTAGAGGTCTGCTAGTGCTATTACAAAAGCTAATTACAAAATTCTTCAGCCTCTAGATA
Organism: Struthidea cinerea; assembly: GCA_013397865.1. Taxonomy (NCBI): domain Eukaryota; kingdom Metazoa; phylum Chordata; class Aves; order Passeriformes; family Corcoracidae; genus Struthidea; species Struthidea cinerea. The sequence goes on along the minus strand of VZTI01000187.1, from coordinate 569,005 downwards.
ATCCAGCTGAATGTGCATACCTTGTACCCTTTAAGACAATTTAACACACAAACCATAGTACCCCCACGATTTCAGCCTCTGAAAATGCTTTTACACCTACTTATAGCAAGTGCTGTGCTGCTGTTATACAAGAGTGCAAAAGAATAAAAGTGTCTCCTATTACAAGCGGTGAAATAAGACAGGTATAATTTAAATTTCACTTCACACTTCTTAGCTATAAAGACATAGGATTGATCCGAATTTGTCTGAGCCACATTACTGCAAGGTTTCTAGCTCAGTAGTAATTTTTTCCTTGACATTTTTCATTCATACCATCATACAACCTGATCTTAACCTTGTATCAAAATTCATACAGGGGATTATCAGATACTTTAATTAAGAACCACCATTTTCAGGATCCTCTCCTTTGACAGGACCTTTTTCCCCCCTTGATTCCTGAAGGCATATAAAAACTCCTGCACACCACATATATGCAAAGATCAACTAAAAGTTGGTACACAGAAAATTAGATGGTTGCTCTGGGATTGCTTTCATTTGCTCCTTGGATTTATTCATTCTCAGTTCTGACCGTACTCAAGACAGTCACTGCAAAGGAGCAGTGCTGTGAAAACTGAAAATCATGACACAAGACCGGCAGAAAATTCAAGTGATGGAGTCAATAAGAGCCATTTAAAAGATTCCTGAATCAAGATAGACTAGAAATAAGTGGGTTTTATGTTCTACCAGTGTGTTAGGGTTATCATTGAAAACAGAATTGAGGGCAACTGAAAAAGATAAGGAGGTTTTAGTAGCTTAAGGAAAACAATATCCTCTTCCACTTTGCTTTGAATTATTGTCTAATTTGGAAGTTAATTTTCACAAATTTATAAAGTAACACCATTGTCATAACAGAAAAGCACATCCACTGGAAATACCAGGCCCTTTTTCCTGTGTGGAACACTCAGAAGAGAACCTTACTTGACTAGAGCCAACCTATTGAACACACACAGATCTGTTTGTCAGTCGAAAGATTTTTAAAGAACTAAATAGGAAGATTAAAAAGAAGAGATTATAAAATGAAGCGATACAAAGACCCCTGACAAATTCTAGTCCCAGCCAAGGAAAAAATGCATAAAAAGCATTCTAAAGTCAAAGCATTCTAAAGTGACCTTTTCCAGTCAGCTGAATGTATTCAAAATATTTTTTTCTTGTGAAATAAAGACTTACTTTCAATTTGACTTTTTTATTTAAATAATTCAAGAAATTAGGAAGGATTTTCAATAAAAATCTATGTCTGCATTTGCCAAAAAAAATTATAGGATCAAATACATAAAGAACACTGGATGCCTCAGTGATATCTCAACTAGTATGCCTTCCTGCAAATCACTAATCAACTAAGTGGGCACAATTACTTGGTCTCTATTTAACCTAATCAGTAAAAAGTTTCTTATTTAATGGTAAAAATCAGGTTAGAATTGAAACCAAGCCTTTTTATTTATAGAAAACCCAAGGTATAAACTTTTAACAGGTTTATTTAAAAAACAATTTAATAGCTAAATGATCTATGTTTTACCTGAACATGCATTCTCATTAAAAGCAAAGTAAATATCTCTGAATGCAGACACATTCTATGCCATTCTCTTTATTACTTAATTTCTCAGGTATCTCAGCATGATCTGAATAAATTATGCTGACAATACAACAATATAAATGATAAATCAACAACACAATTTTAGTGATATATAGCATGAAAAGTAAATAATAACCAGCACTGCTAATTGGCTCGCTACCTGGCAACAAATCAGTGAGCAAGCGACTCCTCCGGTAATGCTTCAGCTGTGCACCACCCTAATCATTAAGCATTTCTAGCTATTCTAAGCTGTTTCTACTGGTTTTTATACAAAACTCTCCTGTAGCGTAAAAATAATGCCTGAAATTCTTATTGAAAAATAAAAAAAAAAACCACAAACTTGCACACTGACAACATCTGGATGTTATGAACCCACTCCTGCTACACTGTGTGGCACAAACATTCGTCAAGTCAGACGTGTTTTATTTGAAAATAAAATAGCACATTTAGAGACTGAAGTTATCTACCAGAAGAGTCTGCAGTCATCTTTACTTTGGGACTTTATTTAATGGCCCAACACAAAAGATGAATATATAAGTGTAAATCCTATTTTCCATCAAAGGCTGAGGATTCCCCAAGCTCTGGCGGGGAGAAGAGAATCCTCCTTCAGCACAAGACTTCACAGAGCTCGTTAGCTCTTGAGAGCAGGAGGGCAGGGCCAGCCTGCAATACTCTGGGACTCTGAGCAGCCTCTCTGCCTCCCCTAACCTGCACCCCACCATGGCAGCCCCAGGCACTGGAGGGAGAAGTTGCACAAATCACTCAAGTGTGTGACCTAATTCAGCATCCCACCCCATCACCTGTAACAAACAGGTTCCAGGCTTTGTTAAAAAAACCAAAATCATCACTATCCCAAAGGGAGACTCTGAAAATTTTGTTGAAGAATAAGTATTAGCTTCTGCTTTCTTACTTTATTTCATTGCATCTCTTAGAATTGCCTTACCAACATGGATGTCCAGTTTTGTTTTTTTTCTAATCCTGCCACACTTTTCACTCCAGAGATTTCTGTCACCTCTAGGTCCCATCCTGCAAAACATCAAAACCTCCTCCTTATCAATTTTCAATTTGTTGGCACACTTCTCTGCTTTCACTATGGGACAGAGCCAAGAAAGAAATTAGATTTACCTTGTGTAAATCATTCCTTTCCTACAAAACCTTACTTATTTTCTCATTCACTCAACCTAAGCTCCCCTATTTTTACTCTCTGCATGTAAAATTCTCTATACTTCTGGACACTTTTTACGACTATTGCTTTACTCTTTCTGTTTACGATGTATATTTTCAAGCAGAAAGGTATGAATTCAGCAGTGTATTCAAGGCAAGAGGATATCACTGATAGGTATCATAATATTTGCAGTATTATTTTCCAACCCATTCTTTATTCACCCAACCATTTTGCTGGCTGCTCAGACCACCGCTGTGAACTGAGCAGCCTTTTCTATTGAGCTGTCTGCGGTAATGATGATCATGGGGAAACTCTATCCCCACTGAAAGAAAAGGCAAAACTCCCAGAGACTTCAGTTGGATCTGAATTTCACTGAAGTTCTTTCTATCAAGTAGTTATAGCTAATTTAGCATTCAATCAATGGTTATGAATACTGCAAATAATTCTACACAATTTGCATTGCAGGAGATTTGTCAAAACTGAGTATGTTTGGATTTCTGCTCCCTAGTTGCCTAAATCAGATCTCCAGAATTCCTCAGAGGCTTCTGTGTACTTGACTAAGCAAAAATTGTTGTCATCTATATTTTTGCCTTTTATTTTGCATTCCATACACACCTCCACTGGAGTCTTTACAGTGCAAATAAATCCAATATCACTGTTAATCCTGAGTGTCTGGGAGCCCTGTTAACTTGTACCTGTGCTCAACATGGGCCAGTTCTCCATTCTCCGTTATTTTTCCAAGGGACCAAATGCATTTCGTTAAGCTTTTTTTTCTGTAGCTGCCCTTTCCTCAGCAAATACAAATATTTGTAGTAGCCTAAGAGGTACCATGTATTATGATTTCCCCATTCCTTCTATATGTGCCCTCTTATAAGTATTTTTAATCAGTTGCTAGTGTTTTAGATCCAGATATCTTTTTCCCCATTTCTGCAGAACCTAAATTCAAAAATTGATGAAGATTTTCTATCCCAGAAATGGAACAGAGAACAAAAGCTAAATTAACAGCTAGAAAACTGGAGGCTGCAGCCCTCACTGCATATCTACAAGTGGATAGCTACAATTTACAATGCTGCTCTATGGCATAGTCCCATACAGTGTATTTAAGTTAATTTGAACATACCATGTATTTGCAGAAGTCTCTACCATCTGCTGCTTATCCAACCATCAATTTCAGAATTAAGCAATGTAGGCAAAGGAGCAGAACACAATCTCTATCCCAAACCCTAAATAATATTGCAGCCTTTGGTAGCACTACCCATAGTATTTCTTGAAGCACCACAGTGCAGGTTTACAGTGACACAGCCCCATTAGCGTGGGCCTCATTCAGGGCACACAGTTTTCAGGGCATTAACTGGTTTTCGATGGTTCTGCACAGTACCACATCAAAGCTACCAGCTTGGTAGCAAATAATCTGGGATTTTCCCCATGTATTACAGTGCAGTACAGTAGGCAGGAAATCTACATGTTGGTGTGTGCCTAAGTAAACAGGGAGCTGTGAGCCCCTGGGGCAACTAGCTGAGTTATTCAGTATGGATCTTCCTTAGTCCTATCATCCTATGGGGGCTCTTCATTTCTTAAGTCTTCAGTTTAATAAATCCACTAAAATTAACAAATCAGCAATTAATAAGGAATTAATATGGTTCAGGCATGTTTAAAGTTAAATAAGCACTTAAGTATTTTACGAATCAGGAGGTTAAGACAATACGTACTACTTTATTTCCTCTAGGTCATGTTCTAAGTTTCAAATTGCTGAGGTGGCACTGGTACCCAAACTCAAACTCTGACCAGCCACAAATTCAGGATGAAACATGTCTTTGGTGTTTAAAACATCCTTTGCTGCGACAGTAACTCAGCAAGACAGCTGGGTCCCTAGCAATGATAAGGTCCTATCTAGTGAGGCAAAAATAATACAGGTATCATGAAACATGATGCAATTATTTCCTAAAAAATCATAAAAATAATTAAAAATAATAATAATAAAAATAAAAAAGCCCTAAGCAATGAAAAAAAAGCCAACTCCCAAAGAAGTATAAAACTGTTTCTTCATGAACCTAGTGTACTGTGGCTGTGGTATCATAATTTCTCTATAAAAGTCAAAATATAGATGTGGTGCCACTTCTTTCAATTCCTTTTCCAGGGGAGAATGAAATGTGTATTTGAGGCCAGAGGGAAGTTATGTCACTGTAAGTGGGTGGATGCAGAAACTGCTGTTACCTTCTCCTTTGCAAATGAAGTGGCGAAGTTCTCACACACCTCTGCTCTCCCAGTCACACTTCCTTGCTTGAAGACATGCAAATATTCAGGAATGCACACAATACCTAGAAGCATACATGTTCTATGATTTCAATGACAACGGGTCTAATCTTGTTTTAAATTTTTAATTGAAGTCAAAATCTTTCTGCATTTGGCATATGCTGGCAGCAAATAAAATGATCCTGACGAACAGCATAAAACTATTAATTATGTTTTGTTTGCTCTATTCTTACTGTACTGCTTGTGTGGTTAAAAATTAACTCTATGATCTTATTTAAAACAATATATGTGTCATTTCAGACATTCCTAAAAAGGATGCTTAGTAATAATAAATAGGTGTGCTTGTCAAGAGAAATTTGCTAACAAAGTGAATTCAAGCATCTTAAACAAATAAAAGAAAGCAACTATAAATTACAGCAGGATAATATTTTGTTTTATTTTTTAAAGGTTTCCCCTCTCTGTTTTTACTCATTGATTAATTTTAGATATGCAGATAAAGACAATAAATGTTTCATGATTATTACAAGCATTCCAGAATCCACAGACAACCTTAAATATTTCAATGTCTGGGAGAAGTGTCAGATTCTATCATACCATCTCCATTGAAAATACGACTAATATTGATAAGGATAACTTGAATGATTTTAAAGTAAAACTGTCAAAGTTATTCTTAACACATTTAAACACACATCAGCATTTACCTTGATGCTGACAGAGCACTGGAACTGCTGCCCAGGGAGGGTGTGGGATCCGTCTCTCTGGAGACATCCCAAACCCACCTGGACATGGTCTGTGTCACCTGCTGCAGGTGACCCTGCCTTGACAGGGGGATGGACTCAATGATCTTCAGAGATCCCTTCCAGCCACAACCATCCTGTGATTCTCATTCTCACATGCAACAGAAACAAACAGGACTGTAGAAGTCAAATCTGTAGCACACCTTCATTTTTCATTCATATCTTTACACAAGTAAATGTGCAAATGACGTAGGTAAATGTACAATCACCCACTATAAGTGAGACAAATGCAAGCTTATATGGGTTTCAAGTAAAAAAATTGCCTGCACAGCCTCAAAAAACTGTTTTTAATATCTGGCCTTTTGAACTCACCTCTGCAGCAATGTCAATGAGGTTCTCCATGAGTGCACATATTTTCCTGGGGACAATGTATCTTATTAATCCCATGATCTAAAGAGATAATACATTTGTCAAAAAATATGTGTGCTTTATCAGGATGAATTTGCTCTAACCTAACATCTACTATCCTTTCCCAAGCCAGATGAAGTAACCTGCACAAACCCACAAAAGTACTGCTTTCTTTTTTGGGGCAGGGGGTCTTGTGTTTGTATTGTTTTCTAGCAGTTTAAGAAATGCATGTAGGTTTCATTTTCATCAAGTATTTTTTTTCCTGCCCCATGTTTGTTTTTTTTTTTCTTCTTTAGAAACAAATATACATTCAAAAAATTCACAACCATTTCATATTCCCCAAAAGCCATTTAGGAGAAACCAGAAGAGAAGAATTCAAACCCAGTCCCAAAAAAAAAAAAAAAATCACCCTACCTACAGCTGGTGATAAGGCCTAGAACAGGAAGGTGGCTGTGAAGCAGTGGCTGCCTCAGAGGAGATTCCCAACATGCTCCAAGTCAGTAGGTGCTGCATGACCCAAATCCCCAGCACGGTGCAGAAACATCTGTCCTCCAACACAAAGATTTGCCACAGCAGCCACGAGCAGCAGAGCTCTCAGAGGCAATATCTAGGCTGACACTGCATCCGCAGGAAAATGTAAAATCTGCTTAGGCACTGCCAGGAAAGCTGTCACTGAATTGAGCAGTGGGGGTGTTTGGGAGCTACATTATGGGCAGAAAATTCGTGATGCTTTTGTGAGGGAAGATCTCATGTGAAAAGGCTTGACTAGAAATTAATTTCCCTTTGGAAATTACAGCCATTTATACATTGCATGTAATCCTAAAATTCTTAACAACATGCCTTTTAACGAGTTCAGTTTTCAGTCTACATTTCCCTAATGATAGGTTGCTACACTCTTTCAGTACAGGCAAACAACTGCCTACCAAGAACTCACCACGAGCCTCTGCGTGGACAACAAAAAGGAAATAAAGCTTTGTGCCCAGAGGGCAATCAGTTCACTTTCCTAAGATTTTGAACCAGCATAAAGATTGTTGCCTGAATTTCTGATGCAACGTGGCAAGTGGGCAAAAATATTGGCAAAAGGGAGCAGGCAAGCATTCAGTGAGACAGCCTGGCAATACTAGAAACAACTTCTCCAGGCCTCAGTGCACACAGAAGCTTTACAGGACAGTGCCTTTTATGTGAATAATATAAAAATGCCTTCAGAAATTGCAGGAAAAGCCTGGAGTTTTCTCTTTTTTCTTTTTAAACAGCACAACTACTTTCATCACCTTTTTGTAAATCCTCAATAGTGTGTTATCATACTGTTTATGTGGAAAGACAGTGCTGTGGCAAAACTTGTTACTGATCATGGTTTAAATTGTCTGAGGAATTCTCTCTAAAACTTATGAAAGAACGATCTTTTGTGCATAATATCCTTTTATTTTCCCACTTCATTTATTTTGGTAACCGAAATGTGGGTTTACATCTAACTACATAATGTTTTAGCACTTTTGAACTGTTTCTAACAATCTTTTTGATCCATATATAGACATAGGAATGTTGGGAATGTAATATATATATATATATATAATTTTAGACTACAACCATCAGCCTAGTAAGTTAAATGTCTTGTATGCCCTAGAAAGTCAGATTTGAAAGAGAAACCGTATTTAAGAACTTCTGATCTACCCAATGATTCCTTGAAGTAAAAATATGTCATTTTACATATCCAGACTGAAGTACACACCAGCAAATATGAATTGAAAGCCTGGGGAATGTGATGGTTTACCTCAGAAACTCTTAATTTAAAAAACAAAACAAACAGCCACATAAAGAAAGAATAAGCTGCTTAAATTTAATCAACAGGTATTTTTACTGTGGTTTTTGTTTAGAATTATTGATCCTGATGAAATTATGTCACCTTTCAAAGATGCAAGAGAAGTTTTTGCTTTGGTTATGAAGTCATACTTACAGCTATGTTGGTATTCTGGCACAAGTCTGAAGAACTGGCTTAAAAATTACCTCCTGCTTCTGTCTGGTTTGAAAACACAACTGCATTATCTCATGTGGATATGGTGATGAGTTCGATCTACACTACTACAATGGCATTGTGCACATCAATAAAGAAATGTGATAATCCTCTAGCAAAAATTAATTTATTAATGAAATGAATAATTAAATCCGCTGAAAAACACATTTGCAAGAAGTTAAGCAAAGGTGTTTTGAATAAAAATAGGGCTTTTTCTTAAATCTATAAATACAATAGACTTGCTAAAGTAAATAACCCCTTGAGTTACTTACCTCATAATGTATTTAGTTATAATATTAAATGGATAAAGTACTTGATCATCTCCCAGGATAATAAAGCTGGTGGTATGGAGAAAAGCCTCCATGGGATTAAGAGAGAGTTAAAACATTTCAAATATGCAATTAAAGGCATTCTAGCATGCCTGTGATCTCTGCTCTGGTTTCCTATTTACAGAGAAGGAAAACTGGCTCAGACCTCCTAGACTAAGACAAGGAAGTATGCAAAATCGAGCAGTCTCTGTGCCAGCTCTTGCTAATCCTTTTCAGTATGGTTTGCTGCTAATTTGTCATGGCACATATTTGCCTTATGTCTAATTAGCATCAAATTGCAAACTGCTATTTGCTAACAATTTGTTGCATCAATCTGCTTGAAAATCTATAGTTTAGGACTGGATTGCAGCTTATTCTGTCTATCAAAATTCTATTTCATACCGATCACAGTAAACTATTTCCCTCTAAAAAAACATTGCAGTGCTCTTCTGTACAAAGAAACATACATTTTTAAAAGAAAGACTATGCAAAGTGGTAGTTTTTGTTCCTTTGTTTCACCCTCCATTTATAATTTGCTATAACTTGCTTATAACTGGAATTAAATAATGAACAGCTTGCTCTTTGTTTAGTGTTAAATCTAGCTACAACTGCCTCACCCCCATAACAGAATAGGTACATACAAAATTATCATCCATACTTTGGAGAATACAGACAAGACCTTTACAACAAGAATTTGTGCTGGAATTGGCTCTCAAAATACAGGGAAAATTTCAGCCAAGGAATTTGCCAGGTTCAGGAACTGGCTAATCTCTTCTGCTCGACATCCACAGGTATTGTAATAAACAAATAGCTAAAAAATCTTTGTCACAAGCAAACACTGTTGCAGAGATGTTCTTCAATGGAATCATAAGTGATGTGGGAGATGTTTATGCATAAGATTTCCTCCCCCGCTATGCCTCATTAGAAACAGATGGAATACTGCTGCCACATGCATTGCAGGGGATGGATGGAAATGTGTCAGTGCAGGGCCTGGGCTGTGGAATTCACTCCAGAGTGGCACAAAATGTTCTAAGCAGTCTCCTCCACTGTATTCCAGGGATGGCACGAGGTCATCAAACCAGCACGGCCACATGCTGCTTCTCTGGAAGCAGAACTTCAGCCCACGTAAGATGAGGTTTCATGTCTAGATGTGGTACAGATGGAAATTAAATGAGTTTTCTTTTCTTCCAAGCCACAAAGCATTTGAAATTTCAAAAGTATTTCACCTGGAGAAAGCTGAAATCGTAGGGCTGAGAGAGAGATGGTGGGAGTAAACAAGAAAACGAGATAAGAAATCCTAATAGACAACATCCATATAAATACTCTGGGCCTCAAACTGCAGTTGCTTCTGCATTTTCCCTTGTCATTTTGATCCAAAATTCCATACTGGGCACTAGACATGTTTTTCTCTTCAAGTTCCAACAAAATCAGTATAGTGTTTGCCTTTCTGTGAGTTGGTGTTTGCTATAGCAAACAAATGTAGTCAAATTTTCTGCCCACTTCTATGTAAAGTTTGTGTACTTTTTCCTTGTGAGAAAATGAGCCAAGCTCAGTATAAAATGTTGTCAAACAAAATGAAAGCTTTCAGAGCTGAGTGAGAAGACAAGTCTGTCTTTGCTGTATCTATACCCAACAAAAACACTTCTAAGGTTACAGGGAATCGAATGCAACCTTCACAGGCAGGTTAGACAGACATTTAAGAAGTGCTCACCATTAAGATGAACCCAGCTCCCCGCAGCTTCAGTGAATGTAGAGTTAGAACCAGGTTCAGAATTTTAGACTGCTTAAATAAGAACAGTCATAAACACCGACAGACCAGCTTGAGCTGGAGACTGACCGAGGTGACCTCCTGCTCCCCACCTGAATTATCCTAAGAACTGCTATCTTATTTGATCCCTTTTACTAATTCAGGGGTTTTTTTTCTGTATGCTTCATTGCTTTCTAATCAAAGTCCAGCACAGATGGGTACTGGTGGTCACTGCTGCCTGCAAAACACACTGAAGGGCCTGAAGAGAAAACTGCTACAAGTGGTAGAAGCGGAGAGAACTCCGTTTCCATTATCATGGGACATGCCCCTTATTTTACCACAAATACCACATTTTACATTAGGTGTATTAATTANGACATGCCCCTTATTTTACCACAAGCAATAATAATGTATTAATTCCACCTAAGGGGAAGCTTTGCCTTTCCTTCAAAGACTGGCAATGTGTAAAGGGGCTCACATTTCCCTGAAACCAGAAAAAAAAAAAACAACACAGAAACACTACAGTGAACAGGCCATTGTGAGAAGACACCACTTTGAGCAACAGACATCATCCATGTGACAAACATGAGGAGAAATTCCCACTACGGAAAAGGGCTCCACATTTTTATGGATTGTACCAAAAGACTGCCCATATGAGCTGGACATGAACGGCAAAGTGAGAATACTCACTGAAGGAATACAACTTTTCCTGAATTTGTTTTATGGTTATTAACATGTCATACTTATTTGCAAATGTGTTAATTTCCCAAATTTTATAGAACTTCTCTTTAAACGTATCCCTAATGGACAATATTTTAGAGGCTGCATTAATTTCTCTCTGTTTCAAAATGACATAAATATAGTAAGGGCCAATTTTGCGCATAGAAGCGGGAATGCAATCTGGGGAGCTAAGCACCTCTTAATCTTCCAATCTGGAGAACAGAATTCAGGCTTTTTCATCTTGGCTGAAGGGAAACCAGTCTGCCGGCCCTGAATTCTCTCCAGATTTTATGGACATGGAATCAGCAGTACGTCCCATCAGTAGCCAAAAGAGCTCCACACCATTCTGCAAGCTGGTACACCTTCAGTGGGAAGTTTAGGAACAGTTTTTCACAGCTTCTTAAACTGAGAGTGATTTGAGGTCAGCAGAGCTCATATATTTTATGAGCATGCAGAGAAAAGGATTCATTCATTGTCTTCTGTATAACAATGCTGGTTTTCCTGAACAACTGAAGTGCTGTTTTTCCATTTATACATAAGTTGTTCATAGTTTCCATAAAATATAACCAAGATTTACCTGTGTTAGGAGAGTAAGGGTCAGACACCTTACAACCCTATAAGAACATAAAGAAAAACATAGCGAAATCATTCCCCCCGCCCACTGTTGATTAGAAGGAAATAGAATAAATGTATTGCCAAAAAAAAAAATAAAAGAAGCATGTAAAAGTGTGCAGCCTTGACATAATTAGATCTACCACATCTAGGTCAGCTGAGGATGCAGGATTCACACAGCAATTATTTATTCAAAACTTTAGAACACTGCATTTCGAGTGACAGCCCCTAGCTGTGACTCCTCCAAGAACTAGCAGAGCCATCGTGCTACATAGGCACCTTAGAGGGCTCCGGAAAACACATCTCCACCTCATTTGAAAAACTCCAAAGGCATTGGATATAAAGCAGGGAATGCCACAATCACCACTTATTAGTGGCAGGTCTACAGTTGAAAACAGTCCTGGGATTTTATTGCTTATGGCACCAGAGAAGAGGACTATCCATGAACAGACTGAAAAAGTTGGGTCTAAACTCACTAGGGAAGGAAGGGGTGGCGAAGGAGTGGCACTGTGTGTGTAAAACTGAGAGCTGCTTTCTGCCAGCAGGAGCCTGAATGACAACCTCCAGGGACTGCACAAACGAAAGGCGGCTTCACCAGCCTCCCAAAACACCACCCCTGCCATAAACTGCTTTGGGTTTAAAACCCCCAGAATTTAGAATAACAAGGAAACGGAGCCCAAAGGTGAGGGACTGACATATTGTTAAGTGTATTCATATCAGTACTCTTGGAAATGTCTGGCACATACCACGTTGCATATTTCATCTTATGCTTTTGTATAATGCTTGTAAAATATGTTTTGCAGCACATGAAAGGACTAATCCAAGTGCAGGGTAAAAGTCACTGCTGCCAGATAACAGACTTCCTCCCTTGGCACAAACAAGCACTGGGGAGTTGTGTTTAGGTTCCCAAATTCAAACCATACTGATGCCTCAACGACAGACATTTCCTACACTTCTTATTTCCTCCTTGAAGTAAAGACAATTGCATATCCAGCTGAGTAGCTTAAAAAAACCATTGGAAATGCTAAGAAAATGTTCTAAGTCAGAACTAGGATTTGGGAGCTATTAATGGAAATAAATTTGCTTAGAAAAAGAAATCAAACCCTACAGTTCTTGACAGTGTACAAGGCTCAAAATGTCACTGTAAATACATTATAATCCTGATCCAATGACGTACTATATTCAGTATACAAGGGGACCTATGTGCTTCTTTCCTAGTCCTCTAGAATGGTAAACAACAATATACTTAAACATAAAACATGTTGCTCTTGGTTACATACCATAAATTGCCGTATATCCCTTCCCTCTTCTCATTCAGATTCTAATGAATGCTGCTCTGCTGGTCAACTATAATACAAGACAGAAAGTACTTTTCTCCTTGTCAAATAGCACTCTATAAAAAATACTATTGTCCTCCTGATTTAGGATACATACACATGGCTAGTAAGGAAAAAACAGCAGAGTTTGGCAAATAAAGTCTTGAGTGGGAATTTTCTCCCACGACTACCAGAGAAAATAAATTAAATTTTCAGACACAGCCCTATCAAACTCCACAACACAGCATGTGTGGGGTTCGGGTACAATAAAAGGAGGAACCTGAGAGGAAAGTTGTTTTTGCAACCTCAGTAATGACAGCGAGCCTTGAAATGCTGGCAGTGGAGGAAGCATTTTCATTAGGTGTGTTTCACTTTCTTCCTCGGTGCAGCAATCCACTTACAGAAGCTGTGTGTTGTTACATGACACATTTCCACTTTCTTACAGAAGTGCCTGTGATTTTTTGAATGCTGTTTGTTGTTACTGCCTTTCTTCTCCGACACAATGCACCAATTTTTAACCTTTTCAGTAACCTAGTGACACCTCTGGGATATTACAGTATTCCTGTCAAAATGTCTGGTCTACAACAATAAACTTTACATTGATGTCTTGCTTTTTGGGAATAATTACACTGTTTCTTAAATGTTACCCTATTTACTATTTGTGCAAAAAGATGACAATAAAATCAATGGAACACAATTCCCAAATGTGCATCAAAGTCTTTTGCAATGTTAATGGATTAGTGTGTCTATAGAGGTGTAAGATCATTTTGTCTTGATGCTTGGACTTGCACATGATATGCACTTACTCAAAGATAAACTTATTAACCCTTATCTGCTGAGCTCATCCCTTCAA
>VZTI01000187.1:502766-552766 GCA_013397865.1 Struthidea cinerea | reverse complement strand
GCAAGCGGGATTAAACACCACACCTTTTAGTGAAAATAAACTATCTGCAAAGCTAGAACAGCAAAATTCCGTAGACATGCAAGAACCTGGATATTTGCAATTTTCAGTGCTAAGGTTGCTAGCAGCTGCAGACACAGCCTCTTGTTTTTTAAGGTGTCTATTCTGTTGTGACCAGGTCCCACCCCAGCCACAATCCTGCTCTCTCATTGCCCCTCCGGCACCAGGAAAGGCCACTGAACCACCCCATCTTTCTGCCCAATTAAGCAGTGAGGTCTTTTCTTAGTAGGACTTATAAAGTTTGCCTGGAAGTCCTGTGATGTAAAATTTGATTGCTACAAGATGCTCACAGGGTCATCTCTATTTTAGAACTTCAGATTTCAAAAATGAAGGGATGACTTTTTACATCACACTCCCCAAACCTTAAACAACAAATCCTATTGGTTATAAGATGCATATGATGCAGTCCATCATCCTCACTTGTTACACATTAATATCAGCTGTGATCAAATGAGTCGACTGACATTCAAATGTAATGGTTAAAACTTCTGCACCACAGATATACAACTTCAACCTTTTGAATGCTGCCATTCCATATATGGACTTTATCCACATTTTAATGAGGCTTTAAAATCTCGGAGATAAAGATAGTATTTTATGTAGAACTGCCTGCTTTTTATGATATCCTGACATGTTGTACAACATTTGTGACTATATTGATCCTTATAAATTCAGCATCTCTATATATTCCTGAAAAGCATCCCCTGCTCAGTCTGCAGCACAAACGGCAGGGCAGGACACACAGAGGAGGCAGCTCTTGAGCCATTTTGCTCAGCAGCACACAGAAAGGTAAGGAACATTTTAGTAGCACAAAATATTTTAGTCGCATAACACAGCCATATTTTAAAAAATAATTAAGATACCATTCTCAAAATGCACAATAAAGAAACGCTGGAGTTCTTTATCAATTTTACCCTGCTTCATTCTCCTTCAGACAAACCTGTTTCAAATCCTGAGGGGGTAAACTGCACTCTTCTCCCACCTGGGACAGTTATACATCTTCATGCCCTCACCTTTGCCTGTCTGCCGAGACAAGCCTTCTTGTGTTTCCCCATGCAGTTTCACGCTTTTAATCCAAAACAAATGATTGCAGGAAAAAAAAAAAACAAAAAAAAAACAACATTATCACCTTGGCGAGGCATCAGGAGTATACAAAGAAAAAAGAAAGGGTCTATGGGCAAATTCATCTTCCATTGCTACAATCAATCTCTCACCTAAAGAAATACACAATAACTAGGCAGGAAAGGGCCAAGATTTATGGCCTAGAAACATCTCCACTGACCAGCATACACCAAGCCTTCCTGGCTCCCTCCTTGCCAGAATGGCTCTTTCTAACAGTTACAATGATATACTGTCTCTCCCTACTGTTTTACAAGTACATTAGCTTTATTTAATGAGATCTCTGAGTAATTTAACAGATGTATATAGGACATAAGACTAGAAAAACTCTTGCTACTTGAACACTTTTGCCAAGGTATTCTAGGGCTAGTTAATCTCCACTACCATGTTATATTCCATGAAATACTGTTATTGGAATTTTGGGAAGGTTTTTAAAAATTATTTTAATAGAAAAGTTATATTATAATCTAATAGAACAGCGCCATATTCAACACTTGCTTGTATCAGGCCCATTAAAATAAGGTTAAAAGCGGTTACTTCAGTTCTTCAAAATTATTTATATATTAAAAGGCCTGAGAGAAATTCAAAAGCAGAGATTGATATATCTGTTAAATATTGCACCCTGCTCTTTCCTGTAACTTCAACATCATGTCCCAAGGGAAAAAAGACAGATTCTTCCATTTTAAAAACATATACTCAGCTTTAAAGTTCACAATGATTGGATCACTCAGTGGGAAAGTATTTCAAAGTACTGTATTCTGAGGTTTTGTTTAATGTATGAAGTATAACCAGTCATTAGTTTAACACAATAGCTCTGCCTTCCATTATTTTTATTATTTCTGTTTCTGAGCAACAGACAATGTTTTGGATGGCTGCTGTTATCCAGCAAAATAGTTTTAAATAATAGTGTTATACAATAAAATATTAAATAAAAGAAGCTGCAATAATAACTTTTAAATAACTCTAATCAGCTAGCAATTAATAATACGGGGGTGGCAATAAGGAATTACCTGTTTAAAGTGACACTCAAAGAATTTTTCTTAGTAAAAGAAAGATGGGCATAAACTTTATGCATTTGTCAGTGTATTTTTTGCAGCAGGGAATCGACAAAAATCCATACAGTGTGTTGAGTTTTCTCATACATTATACTTTTTAAATTGATTAAAAATAGAATATTGCCCCAGATTCAGTAATGACTTCAATGAACTACATTAAAAAAAAAATTCAACAACTTCAATTCTACCCACTGGTGAGACCAGTACTAATTGAGTTTAGTGGCATTTTTCTGTAAATAATATATAGTCTCATTAAAGAAGGTTTATTTTAGTTTGAAAACATATTTCTTTTTAAATTTTTTTTAAGCTTAAGGGGAGAAAAAAAGGGGGAAAAAGGGATGAGAGTAATATTTACTATTCTGGCGAAGCATTCAACATCCTTCTGGCTTACAGGATACTGTGTTAACCTTGAATTAGAACATAAAACACACGTATAGCACATTTACATATAATTACTCATAGAAGTCTGTGGAATTTACAACAAACATGCTGCAACATGTCTAATATTTACAGAAAATCCCCATATGTATCTGACCAAAGTAAACATTCTGCCCCACCCTCCCAAATGTACCACACCTTACCCAGAGGCAAGGTTTAGAAAGCAGGAAACACCAAGTTGTGAGCAGAAAATCTGATATTTCTTTAAATATCAGAAAACACTGACAAATCTCAGGGTGCAAAATTATGGATGGTCACCACGTAAAATTATGCTTGAAATCAGGAACAAACAAAATCACTCCCAGAGTAGAAAAGAATGGGGGAGAGAGAAGGAGAACATGGGCTGATATAGAGCAAATTCATCGCATGAAATTTCATTTCTTGAGAGCTATACATCAAGGTGTATTTGTTTAATGAGGTTGACACCAGAAAGATGTATAGAACATATCAGACACCCAGTACCAGTGCGTTCTGGGAAAAAGATAACATCTGAGGATCTGACCACTCACTTCGTCTTCGAGCCAGACTTCTCTATCTACTGGTTCTTCAGGGGATTATAAATGAGAGGGCAGGAGGAACAAGGAGCAAAAATAATGAAAAACAACACAAAAAAAGAAAAATTATAACATTGCAGAGCCAAGTAAAGCCAAATTTATTGACCTCACAACTACATAATCAAGAGAAAGTTATCACTGTGGAAACTTTTACTAAAGCAGAATGATCTTAAATAACAAGGGAGTGCTATGAAATTTACAGCACTTTTAAGATATGCAAATTGAATGCAAGGTATAGACATAAGGGTAATTAATTGTAAATCTAAGAATAATGTTTCTTTGTCAGGGCTGTCTCCATGTTGTGGAATACATTCTAATGTGCCTTAACTCTGAATATTTCTTAAAGGCTGGTCTAATTATGAGATGTTCAGAATTTCAAAATAGTAGTTATTCTTATCATTTAATATAGCTGCTGTAAAGTTTCATAACAAAATTTACTGATTACATGAAAATATTTTATTTTAATTTTCAAGAATAAAGCACTTGTTTAAAAGTCTAGGCACTGAGTCTTTACCTTGGAAAAAAATAATATGATGGAAACAGCTTTTGCTAAAACAGTGCTTTGTGGTGTTTTTTTTTTTAAGGAGGAGAAAGGAAAGTAGCAAAGAATCAACATAACTAAGTGTAAACATCTTTATCTCCTGCATTTTTGAAGTTATAATGCTGGTTTTCTAAGGACTTCATAGAATAAAATAGAATCTTATCACTCCATTATTTACTTAATTTTTCGTTTAATGAAAGTCATTCATGTGACAATTTTTCAGGTCAACCTTTCCATCGCAACAGGACTATAAAAATTCACTTTCTCATTTTAAAACGTGGCAAGATTGGAAAGGAAATTTTTCAAGTTTGAAAAGAAATTTATATAAACTTATAGAACATCTAAAATAATTTACAGCAGTCATTCAAGCCCCTTCCAGCTTCAGTAACAGGCCTATATACATGGCTGCACTTCCTGACAGAAAACCCACTATTTGAGCTGCTTTTAGTGTTTAAGTCAGACAAATTAAAATGAAGCTTCTTTAGGGGGCAGCATAGTAAACAGCCTTCAACAATAATGCCATAATAGCCAGGATGCCTTGGATTTTTAGGGAAAAGACACTTATTAATCCTCGTGTCTCAGAAGAACTTGCTATAGACCCATGGAAGAGTTAAACAGAATTGGAGGGAAGAGCATGAGCAGCCAAAGCTCTCTGTGAGTCAAATTACTGACCACCAAACAGCAAGAGAACCAGGTACACCAGCAACACAGGGTTTGGGGACATTATTCCACTTGGTAACTCCCAAGTTCCAGCAAAACAAACTGTAATCACAGATATTATCTCACAAAGAAACTACACAGTCAGGAGCATGTGATTTAGACACACATGTAGCAGCTCTGCAACAAAAATGTCCTTATTTGCACCGGTCATCAGCTACACTCCTACCTGTGCAGGAGTCATCCATAAGCCCCACATCCAGGATATGCTTTTCATACTTCAAAGAGAAAAGAGAAAAATGCTTCAAAACCACCTATTTTAGAAAAGGTGCAAGTGGGGTAGCTGGTCATGGGTGAGTGGTCAGCTGGGAGGATTATAGACCTTTGGGAAAACCATCATGTGACATGGACTGGTTTTGTGGGAGCAGAGGGGGAGGAAAGGGGAGGAGAAGAGCCCCAGTTCCTCATGAAGCTGGCATTTAATAGCAAAAAACCCCAAATCAATAGTTCTAAATTCTGGCCAGCAGAATCAGAGTATGCTACGTGCATGAGAAGAAATGCATTTCAGAAACACGTCAGACAAAGTCTTTGGGAGACAGGGAACAAAGGGAGAGGTTGATCATCAGTGTGGAATACAAAAGTAAATGCTAACATGACTTTGGAAAATGTGCACATCATCACTTTGTGTCTACTCTGCCTAAACAATTAAAATATTGTGTTAATATTTTTTACCTAAGCATAACATACTATAACTTTAGCTCCCCTTCAGTGACAGTTTGTGCTTGGAAGTTCTGTTATAGTTTAAACAGAGAACTCAGGAAATTTTGAAACCATTGCCAGATATAGAGGCAGATTTCATAACGTGAGTTAAATGCATCAGATGCTTACATGAGAGGGTCTCTCCTATATAACACTTGCAGAAATTATAAATTCTCCATATGCCAGCAGAGTTAATAGCTTCCTTAAAGGAACTTTCAAAAATTATGCTTGCACAGGAGTAAGTTTCCAAAACTTTCTGTAAAGAAACAGAAAACCAAGGCACTTATTAATGCTGGGTTGTAACTGGAGCAAACTGAAGTTTTCATATCCTTTTTTCTTTTCATGACAACTTTCCTACACAAGGCTTAAACTTTTAGGTACCTGAAGAAAGTGTCAGTGGGAATTCTTACTGACACCTGCTTCTCTAACTCCTTCAGAAGGCAGAAAACTTAGTCTGAAATAATGAAGGTAATGAGAGAACAGTTTGGGTAGAAGATGTGCCAAGGTTATGCAAGAATTTCTAAAGGCCACTTAAGGAGGAATCCTAGGAGACACACTTCATGGTTTTGATGGAGACAAATGATATGAAGACAGATTGTTCCTTTTCTACACAGTGCAATGGAAATGGTATTACAGCACTTATAAGAGATCCTGATGTGGAAGCACAAGGCTCTTGTTTTCTCTGGCTGCTTTTCTGTGATGTGACAAACAAAGGTTATTGTCCTTTTGGAAGCATTTTTGTACATTATAGTTTGAATCGGATTTCAAGTGGAGATGGCAATTTCTTTCGATCAATTAGTGAAAGACTGTACATCTTAGGTGTGTTGCAGAGGTTAACCACAGCTATGTTTGACCCACATTAATTTTTCTCATTAGTCTATGATACCTACCAGCAATTTTACTCACTGTTTTTGCAGGTTCAGTGAACTTCTCAAATTGTTATAATTTTGCCAAAATCTCTGATAATCAAACTTGTGACTGACTGCCCAGAAAATGTAAAATGGCAGAAGAGCCAAACTCAGCTTACACAGTAACCCT
Organism: Struthidea cinerea; assembly: GCA_013397865.1. NCBI lineage: Eukaryota > Metazoa > Chordata > Aves > Passeriformes > Corcoracidae > Struthidea > Struthidea cinerea. The sequence goes on along the minus strand of VZTI01000187.1, from coordinate 546,548 downwards.
GACTGAAGGGTTAGAGCCAGCAAGTTATTCTAAGCCAGTTATTTCTGAAATCATTAATCACCCAAAAAATGCATTTATTTTCTGTTTCTTGTCACTCCAAACCTGCTTCCCCAATTCAATTACTGCCAAATTAAACTGTTATGAAAATAAACTGTGGCAAGCACTGAACTGTAGCGTAACTTCTACTCTTGAATCTCTTCTACTGTCCAGTCAGACAACAGCTTTTTTTTAGCTTAGCAATTGAACAGAGTGAGCACCCTCCTCACCTGGAAATAACAATGGGAGGATCTGTGAACTAGACACCATTTACACGTTGCACTAGTTTTTTTCTTTTCCATTGAAATTATTCCTGTTTTCATTGAATTAATCAAAGGTGAGGTGAACTTTCAGCATTTGGAAGTACAGACAGCAGACTAATAAAAGAGCAGTTCAGGAGGACCTATTCACAAAGTCCACTCCCACATGATGAAGCACCACCAGCTAAACCAGTCCCACCCATTTCACTGGGATTCCCTGACCAGTGAACACACACAAGGTACGTGGTGGGACAGCAAAACAGGCAAATGCAGCATCTGGCCTCACACCCTCCTCGTTAAGCACTCTTAGAACTAATTATTGTAAGATGGATGGCCTTACAAAATACATTTTATTCTTAAGGTCATTAAGAAAAGTGGAATCCTTCACCTTGTCCTTAAACTCAGTGGAAACTGCTCAGTTCACCTCTTTCACCCGGTGTGTTTAATTATTTGCACAGCTTGAATTAATACTAGGTCTATATCTGAATGTCTCTGCTTGTCTTACTTGCTGCCAATCACTTCACAATACCCAGAATTTGAGGTTTTCTTGCTGCAGGAGCCATCAGGGAGCAAAAGCAGAAGAAAAGACCTAAGCAAGAGGACTATGATATTTCCAAAGAACCCTTACTTCTGTCCCTCTATTTCCTAGCATAAGAAGTCATTCACAGACCTTTAGAAGACAGGAAGAAATATAATATCAGGCAAAACAATACACTGACACTTCGTAATACAACAGCCTGATGGATCTTTGGTGATTCAACCCAAATTTGGAGAAGCCACATTTACACTGCCTGTCTCCCAAATGCCTATAACTTAACACACAGAATAGCTCTGAAATCAGAGCAACATGGACTGCAAAAAGGTCACTGAGAAGAGACAATCCAGATGCACAAAAAAGAAATAAGAACTGGCACACACCAATTTAAAGAAACAAGTTCACGGCCACAATGAGATAACAAGTATATTTTACACAAAGGATATACATTATTGTGCAGTATTTTCAAGGGCAAAGCTTGGGATTCCAAATGGGATCCAATACAAACCAGAGTTTTGGTAAACAAGCCTGTAGCTCTCTTATTTTTTGTTTTTTTTAACAAGAGTTTCATGTAACATTTGAGATGCCAAGCAAGAGAGGGTGAAATGCTGCTGTCTATAAACCAGCAATACACAGGCACAAGGTTCCTGTGCAGGAGGCTGGAACCACACATAAACAAAAAATAGAAAAAAAAATAGAATTAAGCTAAATAAAAATAATAAAACAAAAGCTACAGATTAAATTCTCTCCTTCCTTATATCCTTTAGAGGCAGCACGAAGTCAGCGCACTTGCACAGGATGTAAGTCAGGGCACAAATTGGCCCTTCAGCTCTGAGATTCCTCCAAGCTTTCCCAACAGCTTGCTGAGCGTAATTTGGGCTGGGTTATTTAAAGCTACACAGGATAATACAGTACAAAGACTGGTGTGAACAATAACTCTTGCACAATTTATCACGCAGAGAAGAGCTACTAATCTTTTTAGAAAACAAGGTATTCAAAATTATTTAATGCTAATATTTATGCATCAGAAAGCATTCTAAGCACAAAACAGCCCTCCTCCCCCTCCCCATCCACACACACAACGTGCATTTGTGAACATCTTCAGCTACAATACACCATATTTTCAGAGAGTCCTGAAATTATCGTACTGTATGTTGGCATTTATGAAATTCTGTTATTAATGCCACTCTCATAACAAAGATAAGCTGTGTTTACAATACTAATACCTTCCACAAATAATTAGGTATGTATAGCTACATGTATAGTCTTATATACCAGTGATGGCTCAAAACTGTAAATTTAAAGTATATTATTGTAATAAACAGTAATAATAGCAATGATTATAAAAATCAGTTTGGCATGCTTCTGCCTAGCAGAATTCTGTACCACACTGTCAGTTAAAAACAAAAAACCCAGACAAGAAGTACAACCATTATTTTCTTAGCTCTTTTTTTTTCTATTACATGCTATTATTTTTTAAAGTAAAAAACTGGAATTATTTCAAACTAAAGGTAATTATGAAATTAGTCAAAAGTAGCAAGTCTTCCTAACCAAGCAGATGGATATCAATCCATCACTGCACTTACATGATTACTGCCACATTCTTTTAAAATTATAAATTTATAAAACTACTGCTGTCTTTGAATAATTTTCAAAGCATGTCATAAGAACAAGGTTTTCTTTACATGTCAACTCAAGCCTAAAAGTGAAAATTATAAATTCTCATATGTCAGATTTTTTTTTAAAGTACAAAACAATGTTTAAAAAAAATCTTGACATAATTTTATTGCTTCCTAGGAGAGCTGGATGCTTCCTTTGCCTCAGCATAGGTACAATAAATCATAAAAATCCCTCTCCTTTTTCTCTTGCATGCGATACAGGTTCCATATCCAACTCAACACAGTATTTACTGGGCCAGTGAACTCCCTATTTGAATTTTTTGTTGCACTTCTGCTGCAAGACACTAAGCCTATGTTTGTTTTGGCAATACTATGGCACAAGAGAGAACTAAGCACCTTCTGTGTGATCTCCAGCTACAACATTGCGGAAGGGTAAGTAAGTTACATATAATCAAGCAAAGTGATTTTTGTAAACATTTCCAACTTTCATTTAAATCAAAACGTTAAACCCTCACAATCTCCCAGGTCACACATAGTAGGGGAAAAGTGGGCACTTAACTGTCATTTACCTGGATCGAGGGGTGTAGAAATTGCCCAATTATTTGTTAGATTTAACAAGAGTCACTGAGAACATTCAAGCACATACAACTGTATTCAAAATTGATATAAATTAGTTGCAGTACCTTAGCCATCAAAACACTCTCCACTAAGTCAGCCTCTCCAGATTGCTTAATACTAAGATCCATCAGACTGAAGTTCCACGTACAGCTTTCCAGAGTGCTACTGCCCACACATTCCCTTTTTAACAAGTTTATGTTGAAGATAGTTTTCCTGGAGCAAGAGACTTGGTTTGGTTAAAAGAAATTGCACTATTATCAAACAAGAGGCAAAAGCAAAAGAACAGTTATCTGAAATTCCTCAAACTCTCATTTCACAGTCCCTTTTAAGTTGTCTCAGACTTCATTCCTTATCTTCGTATGCTGAACCTCAGTCTGAGTTTCTGCTTATTGGTCTTAGTTTCTCTGAGGAACCTCTGATGGTTCTTTAATGAAGCCATAAGAAGAATATCCTCTGAGAAGCTGTGTATTCACTGTTTTCTTATAACATATGATTCTTTCCCCCCTTTCCCTTCATCTCTTAATTCCAAACCAACACTAAACAGAACAACAGCAGTAACAGAAACCTGGCTCTTCCCACTCCTGTGATTACAGAAATTCCTTCTGTTAGCTTCTTCTATAAATCTACGTGTTTTCTCTTAGTTTAATCAAGGCTTTTGGTGGCCCTAAGTTTCCAAAATATGCCATTTCTGTGAGATAACTTGCTAAACCTATATTCAGGGCAGTTATTAGTAGACTCAGCTGTATTGTATCTACACCAATTCCCACCTTATTAAAAATACCCCATAAAAGTATCTGTTGTGCCTTCCTCATACATTTGCAAGCATTACTTTACTATATTCTAGAAGAGACCTATATTCTTTTTACTTTCTCCTACTTATTCAGTTCTGGATGTCTTTTGCAAGTCTTGCTCTGAACAAGTCGTCTTCTATTCAATATTCACTGTCTACTACACAGAGCCTGTGCTTTCAACCTTTTCCTTTGCCATTTTTTACTGAGGTTTTTACTATGTCTCAGAATTCCAAAGTGCATTCTCTCCTTCAGTTTTAGCAGGAATTTTCTAACAATCTGTCTCATGTTTTGTACCCCACAGTGCAGAGCAGTTCACCGTGTTCTCCCCATCCTTTATTCTCTGCTGGCGGTCCTGAGCCATTTCCTGGGGCTCGTCTCTCAGCACTGGCACACCCAGCTCAGTGTCTCCCTTGTTTGGGACACAATCCTTGTGCCCCATTTCTCTTTACACATCCCTCTGCTGCTTTCACACTGATTGCTTCTCCAGTTGATTTTTTTGTCTCTGTTCAGTTTCTTCTTGTGTCTTTGGTCATCCTGTTGTATTGAGCTCCTTGGCTGATGACTCCGTTTTTGTTCTCCTTCAGTCTCCTATTTACCAGTCACATTTCAGCTGCTGTTCAGCTCAGTGTAAGGTGACTACCAAGACTCCCAAAAGTGGGCTCAGGTACAATCAACTGTCCAGAAGTTGTTGACTCCAGGCTTCCACACAGAGCTGGTTAATGAGGAAAAAAACAGGACCCTGCACCTGGAGATATGGGAAACAACAAGGACCTCAGGGTTCACCAGATCAATTCTCTTCATTCTTTCCTAATCTGGCCATTAAAATAAAATCTACAAACTATGAATTAACCATAAATTAGACACAGTTTATTTTCCACTTGGGATAATTTCTTATGTGTGTTCTGAAAAATCTGGTCTGTCTTTTAAATCTACACCATCCTTGCTGCCTGTAAAAGGGAGCCAGTGATCTGCATGACAACACACTTGATCATCTTCCAATAGACAGAGTCATCCTGAGCTTTCTCAGCAGCAATATCAAATTCCCTTTTTTGTGTGTGTGCATGTGATGGTTTTTGTTGGAATAGCTTCTTCATTATTAGAAGACAGTTGCTAAAGAATATGTTTAGCAAATTTCTCTCTCATTTTCTTCATCAAATTAGTCAGTTGTTCCAGTCGAAGAATTCCAACTCAGTCTTGCTTTTCACATTTTAAAAATCTCTCTTCATCCATAAAACATTTCTTCTTTAAAGATATTGACATTTTCTTACCTAGCATCTCAAAAGAGTTTAGAAAATCCAGGCTGAGAGCAGCATATTGGAGTCTAGGCACTAGATTACAAATTGCTACTTGATCAAAATATAAGCCAGCTAATTTAAGTGCTTCTTATTTAAATATAAAAGCTTTCATATATTTAGAATAAAAAATGGCTTCTAAGTGAATGAACAAACCAGAAAAGTGTAACTAACACTCTTAGTGAAGTTACTGCAACAGGTACAAGAGGGGCTGATTCCTGGAGGCCAAAAAAATAAAAAAATAAAGACTATAGTGTGAAAATGCAATCTAAAAAGGTGCTACTTTATGTACTGCACATATCTGCACTGCGAGAGATATGACTGCAAAGGCTGTCAAAAAAGCCTAAAACCTACAAACACCTCAAGATCATAAAGCTTTTAGCTTTAAGATTTTAATAGAAAAAACCAATAGCTGAACTCTCTTCTCAGACCAAAGTTTCAAATAGAATCAAAATATGTAGAACTTCCTTACATTTGGTTAAAAGTGACAAAAGTGGCTATAAAGGCTCAAAACCCTGATTGCAGAAGTCCCTTTCATCTCTGCTAAGAGACAAGACAGATGTTCCTGCCAAAAGCTCAGTGTCAGTCCAAGAGGAGAGCATTCCAGGGGTCTCTGCCTCTCACTCCCCTGCCTGCAATGGCCAGGAAGCTGTGGCAGGATGACCAAGAGAAGAGTGTGGATTGGGATCAGTCTTTACAGCAACACCAGGTAACAACAAAAAAATGCTTCCATTTTTCTGTGCAGGATCTAGTTCACTGGCTCCTTTTGGACCACCTTCAACAAAATAAGGAGGCTTTGTTTGAACATCCAAAGTATCAAGGTCAGGACAACAGCAAAGTACAACATCAAGCAACACATTTGAGGGGATGGCTCTGGAGCAGCTGGTTAGCTTCCATGATGAATGGGAATTACAGCAGTTTTCAAGAGACCAACAGAAGGCTGGCAGGGTCCTAATCAGCTATAACATCAGTAGTAAAGATCTAAGGAGACTAGAGCATTTCCAAAACTAGAAACTTCTCTGGGCTTTAGTTTCAATAATTATAGCTGTGACAGCTGGACTGTGTGGGTACATGACTGGAATGGGTTGGAGTTTTTGACATATGGTGCTATTGGAATCCTGTCTGTCAGGAAAGGAGCATTAAATTACCCCCCAACAACTGGGGGCTGCAGCGCATGTCATCCTGTCTCAAAGTAACGGAGCAAAGACAGCATTTTTGCAGGTTAACATTCAGCAAATGACAAAATGTCATTCAAGTAATGTTACAGCCGAACATCAGTGCAAAGCGCTGCAGGGTCGCAGGGGCAATTTAAGTTAACTGGAGGAAGCACATTGGCATGCCTGGTTTTCCTTCTGCTAACTAAATTTCTAGCTGCTCTTACCCTCCTGGAATAACCATTTGGTGCTGACACTGCGGGAAGTGGCCTCACATGGCTTGAAAGAGACTCCAGGTGTGCTGAACAATAATTTCAGATAGTTACTTCTTTCTGAGTGTGCCTCTGATAAGGTCTTTTTCCACCCTGCATGCTTTAGCCTGTTTAAAACTCATGCACACCCAGAGAGAGGGCGAGCTCTATCCTCCCCGTAAATTGATAGTTCCGTCAAAAAGCACTGTGTAGTGGCCAGTAATTAATTTTTCTTTACATTCTACTTATTAAAAATGAATGTAAAAACTCTGAAGCAAAAGATGTTCAGTATAATGAAGTGACACAGACCTGTTTGTCAGCCAGACCATCACTCTGCACAAGGCCTATTTCTGCTAGGAAGGATAGTTCAACTTTAGGCTGTCAAGACAGAATTTTATCTGACTTTTCCTCAAGCTCTGAACTGTGCATGCTGAAATTAAACCCTTTCATTACCACTCCCCATTCCCCGTCATTCCTCCTTCTGTTGCCAAATTTGCCATTAAGGGCAGTTTTGTTTCCTAGTATACACACAGAAATACATTTCCTTACCTTGCAATTGCCAGGCCAGAACTAGAAACTATTTTTTCCCCCCCTTCTTGGGGATTTTTTTGTGGCACAAAACCTCTTTAGAGCTGGAAGCAGCCCGATCCAAAATGCAGGAATTTGAGCATGTGTGTCTGAAGGCCACCATGCAAGAACAAGGAACTTCTGCTGATATGGAAAGGACACACACAGAAGGTGGCAGTGGGAATGTGTTACCAAGCGGGCATACTGCTCAAAATGCAGGGATGGATTACAGAAATCAAACTAAATCAGAAATCAAACTAAAACTAGTAAGGGTAATTAGGTAGGACAGGAAGGGCTTCCTTAAGAACAAGATCAACAAAAGGAGGGTTGAAAAAAGCGTGGGCCCACAGATCAACTAGCACAGGAGATTCAGTGACAAAGAGGGAGCAAAGGTACTGAGTGCTTTTCATTCCACTTTTACATGGAAAGTCTGGACACAGGTTTCCATATGCCTGGAAAACAGGCAAACTTCATTAAATTGTTCGCTTACTTAACAAGAGGGTGGTCAAATACTGACCCAAGGACCCAGCAAGGCTCCAGCCTTGAAACTGCAAGAGTGAACAGGACGTGGCCCTGGGCAGCCCCACACAGCTGGCCCTGCTTTGGGCTGACCTTCTCACCAACATTCTGATAGGATTCTGTGCTGAAAAATAGCAAATTTTAGAAAACACCATGGCAGCATTTTTAATTGGTGCTAAAAGACCTGCTTTAAACCAATAAAATTCCAGAATTAAACCTGAAATGTAGGGTTTTTGTGGATGCATGTATATCTTGAAGGGCCTCCACAGCATGAGAAATTTTAGGTAATATACAATATTGACTCTAGTAACTCATGCTTATTTTCTACCTTACGTGCCACAATATGAAATTTTGGCAATTAAAGATGACTCAGAGGAGATAGATACCATTTAAAGGACAAGCAAAAACACAAATATATATTTAATCCCGAAGTATCTTATTAGATATTTTTTCACAAAAATGTGGGCAAACTCTTTTCAAGCAGCATTTCTACAGGCAAGCTCTATCTTAAGTTCTAATATTTTGCTAGTTTGAAGTATCGTGGACCTCTTTTCTCACCATCTCCTGGTATTCTGAGATGTCCCCTCCTGGTACTTGTTCACGTCTCAGAGAGCTTTCCTCCTGTTCATTAGGTTTAAGAGGGAGAGAGAGGATGAACCTTGTTATGTGGTAACATGAAGGTCATTTCACGCACCAAAAAAAATAGAGAAAGAGGAATACGAAAGAGAATGAGACCCAGAACTGTAAAACTAATAAGCAGGATGAGACAGAAATACAAGGGTCTACTTTTTGCACGTTCTCTAGAGTGCTGAAAAACAATGAACTTTGGTTTCCAGTACATTTAGAGCTCTGTCTTAACCAGGGTTCTCAAATGTGTTAAAAAATACCATATGGGGCTTAGTGTTTTTGATTAGAAATGCATTAATGTGGGACAACTGGCTTTTCCAGAAGAAAGAAATTTCTAACAGGAGAGGGCTGCTATTATTTATATGAGCTGAGATCATCCCATTTTACTGATTCATTTAGACTGATGCCAACTAGAGATGAAAACAAGCGTTTCTTCTTAAAGAAATTATGAAATTACTCTAGACTTTGATCTAACATCACCCAAGTTTTCATTCACAGGGACTCTCAGCACAAACATTAGTCACTGGAAAAGTGTACTACATTGCATATCTCACAATACAGAAAAGGAGAGAGAAGCTTATTTGATCAAAATATTTGGAACCATGACCTGAAGTCAGGTTTGACAGAACTTCTGTTTTTTCCTACTTCAGATACTTACATTAATTATTTGCCAATAGAAAGTGGATCACTCAAAGTAGCAAGACTCTAAACACTCCTATCCTTTTGGCTTCTTTCCCACCATTGTAAAACATGTCTGTCCAAGGAGCTGTTTTTCAAAAATGCACACATAACTACATGCCCAAATAGAGTGTACATTTATTTGTTTCTATTTGCAAATATTTGAACTGTGCTTTTTACTACCAGATTTGGCATACAGTGTTTGCAGCTTCAAAATCTCCCCTTAGGCCTGCAAGAATATCCTGGTTCGGAAAAAAAAATCAAAGAACAACTGCCCTCAAGCCACATCATGCAATGATTAAATATGAAATATATATAACACCAATAAAAGAAAAGCACAAAAAGTGGATTAACAAGATACTCAACTCCATCCAGTTTAACAGAAAGACGATGAATCAGGACAGTGGCTGAAAGTCGCTGTTACAAGTCACCAAAGGGTTATAATAATGGCCAAGACAAAAAGGCTATATTCTCAGAGCAGCTTGCTCTAAAAGAGAGCCTGTTACCGTACTTTGATGAAGAAATGTGAAATATAAAGTGTCAAACAGAAGAAAATGCAATCAGTGTGCTGATCCTACACTGAAGAATTAAAGAAGGCAATAGCCTTGAGGAATGAAGGCACCTCTGATCTTTCGCACAGCATGGGCTGCCTGTGTTCCCCTTGTCAAACAGTAAATAATCAAAATCAATGGGAGGTATAAGAAGTCTAAAAAAACTCAAAGGAAAAATAATTTCCCAGATATACCAACAATAAAAGTCATTCCCGTGCTATATAATTCTAATTATTAGCAAAATAGAAAAGGCAGAGACCTGGACTAAATTTTTTATTCTGTATTTCACTGATATCTGTGAGGGTTTGTGGTATTCCGGGGTTATATTTTCAGCTCAGTATATTCTTCTGACTGATCATTTGGGCAGAACTCATCTGCAGCCCCGTGGGGAAACAAGTCCAATAACCCCCAGGAGAGCTCGGCTCTGGCAAAGGCACTGGGGGCACCAGCATCAATCCTAATACTTTGTGACCAAACACAGGCAGGTTAACTTGAAGGCCAAAACTCTGTCACACATCAAAAGGATGGATAAATTTCTGGTTTATAAACCTAATGCAACAGGAGAATTTACTACTGTGAATAGGGAAGCACCTTTCAGTCCTCTGGATTGTCACCTTCCTTATCCCACCTTCTGCCATCCAAACTTACAAGTTTAGGAAGAGAAGGCAGAAGTCGTGACTACCACAGTGATGCCAGAGATCACAAAATATGCCAAAGTCCCAGGCTTCTGAGTAAGACAGACACACAGGACATAGCAGAGAGCACCAAGAACACAGGTAGATGTCTCAGTCCAAGTTAAAGGGGCTATTCTCCACCTTGCCACCCTCCATCTGGATTTGGGGTAAGAAAAACCTCAGAAAATTAATTGCTTGAAAGAAGTATGTTCTTAATATTCACGTGAGGAGCTGCTAATTATGATCCTTATTCTGCAGTGGTACAGAATAAGGCACACAGCCTCTGTGTGCCATTTTGGTGGGCTGGCTTAGACCACCACACACTGACATGAAATTCAGGAGTAACTCTGGGATTTCTGTTCCCTGAAGTCCGCAAAAGCTTAGAGTATTGCTGAGATGAAACAGCTGTCAGTCTATCAAGGGAAAGGCTATGCTCGTGTTGCTCTTGAAATGAATGATGAATAACACTAGAAACATCCTCACTGGTACAGGCTGGCAGCTGCCTTTATTTTCTAGAGCAAGAACTGCATCAGGTACAAGACATGGCCCTGCAAAGCACCATGGTCTGAGGCTGCACAGTGAGCCCCTCACTATGTCAGGCAGCTTTATATAGAGCCTAAGAGTAATGGAATGAAGGGAGAAAGTGGCTAATCCAAGAGGTAAAAAAGGGTCTCTTCCACGAGAGTTGTATGGATCCTCGACACTTCACTGACCCTCTCCAAGTCTTACTGGAAGATGAGCTGCTTGACTGGGCACACCTTTCTTGTCAGTCCACCATTCACTAACGATCCTGGGATTGCTGCGCTTGTCTCTGACAGCATCTGGGCATCCTGGTAAGTGAATATCTTAGAAGGCAGAGCTCCTTAGAAAATATGTTAAGATAACTGGGCCTAATACCGAGCATCTAAATTAGGAAGCCACTTCCGCACTGTCTACCCAGAGCACACGACTCCTGAAATAGCATGCAGGAGGAGTCTGAATACTCCTGGATATTCTCAGAGTGGGAGACCCTGGATACTAAATACAGCATTGGCGCTGGGGTCACGCTGCCAGCTGGGAAAATACAGCTGTGTCATCGTGTTTAATACCATCTATGTTTCTGACACATCAGCCCCTGGGTGATTTCAAAGAGGCTAATTATAACTACCTCTTCCCTCTTACTAATGGTGCCACAAAAGGGTAATGACCACTCTTGTCCAGCAGATCTGGCCTCTGGGGAGCAGGACATTCAGTGACTCAGCAGCTTCCTGCAGCCACACGTGTGCCTCAGAACCTCCAACAGGCAAGGACTGAGATCCCTGCCTGGTGCACTGTGAGCCACTTCATGGACCTCCAGTGCTTCCAGGGACAGGCAGATGCAATAATCTGCCTTCCCAGAACACGGGACCCCAGTCTAGGTTATATCCAACTGCCCCCTGCAATTTAGAGCATTTCTTTCAAAAAGCTATTTTCAGTGGGCCCAGGAATAAAAACAAACAAGCAAACAAACCAACCCCTGGTGTTTCAAAGCACTAAAAAAAGCCTGTAGACGATCTTTTCAAAAGACCAGCATCAATATGCAGTTTGTAATTGTCTTGTCACATACTGTATACTGACTTTCATGACTTTTCCCACAGTATTTCAGAGGTTGTTATAAATGCCAACACAGAAGGGAAGTGGGTGTTTCACCTCTGACTAATGGCAGCATTTACTAGCCTGAAGATCTCTTCTTATATCCATCTAATAAACTGGTTTGTCAGTAGATAATACGAAATTCCATCTGACACACTTGAAAACTGAGTGCCAGACTCAGAGTACGTTTCCATTTCAGTACACAAGACTTTGTCCATGGAGCCCCTCTTAGCTTCAGTAACAGCATCCATGCTGTTCCCTTCCCATATCAAAAGGGGAGCAAGCCCCCAGATGAACACTGCCAAGACTTGTGCAAGCCCCTGGGTAGAATAACTTTTAAGACAACCTTAGGATGTCTCTGCCTGATTTTTCTTGCAAACACAATAGACCTGGAAACTACCAAAGGTCTGTTGGACATATCAGAGGTGAGTGGAATTTGATTTTGCTCATCCTTTCAAAATGCCTCTGAGGTTTGTAAATATTCGCTGTGGTGCTAAGGTTTTGAGAAAGTAGTTATAGAGCAAATTTGAATGATTAATGATCCAAGACATTTTAACACATTATTTCTCTATTTTCAACATAGATAGTGTGTAAAGGGTGTTTAATACCTTAATTAATTGAACTATATGAGTAAATAATTTTAATCATTTTAATTGCCCAGTAGTCTGAAATTAGATTTAACAGTCTGATAATGTATAACTTTAAAGGAATACAACCCTGCTCTATAAAAAATCCCTTCCAAGCCAATTCTAATAATTTCTATTTATCTTTTATGACATTAACTGTTCCACCAGTCTGCCGACAGACAGCCTTACGCTCACATTTAGTTTAAATGCAGTGCAGTATAGTTTTTCATTATCATTAACGTGCTCCTGGTGGGCAGAGTGCAATGCAGTGGCACTGGTCACACTTCATTGCTTTATCTCATATGACAAAGAGAGATGATGTGCTTCAGCCCAGGCCAGAAGATGAAAGCGAAAGGTGGCCATGGCAAACTCCCCCTGCTGCCGAGGAACCGCGGCCGGGCTGCGTCGTGTGACTTGCTAACAGCACGAAGGGGCAGACAAATAGATTTTCCTCTATATTTATAACCAGCATCATTCTTCCTTTCAGGCCTTTCAGTGCAGGTAGCTGTTTTATATGAAATGAACAATCTTTATAGACGTACCAGAGCCATAACAAGGCTGATTTTCAGCGAGGCTGAGGTATATAACTCTTACAGAATTGTCAGGCTTCTTGCTCAACAAATCAAGCCTAACTTATGATGTTTGCAGTGTAATTTTTATTCCTGTTTGACTAGCCAACTACCCAGTGGTAATAGGATGTTAGAAAAGGGCAGTAGCAATGTTTGTACATGCCATGATTGATAGGCAAACTCTGCATTTTTCATTTATATCTCCTGATTCCAAATCAGTTAAGTTTAGGAAAAATGAAACAAAATGGCAAGAAAAATGCTTGCAGATTGCAGTCCAGCACTCTCGTAGATCTGAGTTCAGCCCACATCTGCTAGGATTGTCTGGAAACATTAAGATATCTAAATGAAAATCAATACTATATGTGCCAGCATTTACTACCAAGAACAAGTATCAAGAGACCTCAGCTAATCAGGCTTTCAAGCTTGTACTTGAGCCATAGTCTGAACCCCAGGGGTGTCCTAATTGGCCCAGACTAATCATAGAAGAGTTAAATTTATAACCAGCAAAGACATCTTGTTTTTCTTACCAGTCATCATTTTGAAAGGGAAAACCTCACCTGTGTGGTACTGCCGTGTGGTGAGAGCCACTGGTCATGCAAGAACTGCTTCTCACCTGTCAGAGGTAAAGCAAAGACTAATTTACTGTCCTCCATAAAACCAGTCAGGCACATTTAAGCTTTTGGTGGGTATATAGTGCTATCAAACCTTTCACATGAACTGCATATTTTCTCAACTTAAAAGCTCTGCACTTAACACTCCTGCACTGGGAGATAGAAGGTTTATATTTTAGAGGTAAAAGACCCTCCATGCACTGATCTCCTAACCTAATTTTTTGAGCCAGCTAAATAAATATATTTCCAATTCAAACACTGTTGGTGGAACTTTGTTTTCTTTTTCTTCTGCAGTGAATGAAGATGTGCACAGAAACCAACACACAGCAGTTCAGTTCATAAGGTACAAACACGTGAATTATTTTTCTATACTAAAAAAAAAAAATCCTTCTTGTAAAATAAAAGTGCACACAATATCTTTTGGAAGACTGTTAAATTGTACTGTTAAAAATTATACTGCATCAGGGGATTGGGTTCCTAATATTTGTATTCGGGATGCCAAATGAGAGCAGATTTTATCCTATTTTCAACAAATTAAACACAAATATGTAAAATGTTTATAAAACTCAGTTCTCTATTTTGGGCTAATTTTGAGCAACTTAATAATTCTGCATAGATTTCTTTAAACAGAACAAAATAAAATGATGAATTAAGCCGGGAAATGCAAAACCTAATGTTTTCCAGCTTTCTTCAAAAGCATATGTAAGCATCCCTGGAGACTCACATCTACCAGAAGTTTAATAACATTATTTAGATTCTTTGTGTCCCATACGTTAGATGTATTTTTAATGTGTACCTCTTAAAACAAAACAAAAAGTTGTCAGGTATCGTATTCCTCCTCACCACAGTTAATGGTTTCCTAGACAGGGCTATCATGGAGACATCCTGGCACCTTGTGATCAATGAAAGCTTGCTTCTCTCATGGCATGATGTTTCCCTTGGAGTCTCATCTCCCACTTGTGCCTGCTGTGAAATTTTGTCAGTTCTTTACCTCTAAGGAGCTCTCTTGTCCCCCACGTTGTAAGCTACTGTGTTATCTTCCTGAATCAGTCTTCCTGTCTTTGCTGCTTCACCTCCCACTTCTCGTGGGACAAGAAGGCTATCTTCATCTTCCCCTTCAGTCCTGCTCCCGATAACTCACTGCTCTCACTCTGTGCAGCACAGAACAAGGTAATGAACAAAACAAAGCAGACAGGGAATCTCAGCCAAACCCACACACATCCACTGAGGGGCAGGAAGGCAAGCACAAGGCTCTCCTAAACAATTCTATTATCTCACTTTGTATTTCTAGCCTGGATGCTACATAGACCAGTCTGCAGGAAGGTACCAAAAGCATTCCTAACACAAAGTTAGGTTCAAAGATACCTTCTGCCCTTGCTGTACTGCTTCCCCCCTCAAAAATGATTTAAATATTAAACAAAAATACTCAGTACTTCTTTGTGTCTTCAGAACACTTTTGGTACAAACTGCTGATTTCTCTTTACCCAAAATAAGACTTCAGCATCCTCACATTTCAAACACTTAAGAAAAAGGCAACAACTCTTACACCAACAGAATTTACCTCTTATACAAAATCACAGCTCTTAAAATTCCACTTTCTGGCTCTGACTGACATTGTTTAATAAATCCTTTTGGAGTGATTTAGGAGACTATCATTTCCAGTTCTTCTCTCTGCTTCACCAGCAGCGGTTGTCACACACATGACAAAACAAAAATTTGTTCTGCAGCTGCTCCACTTCATTACCAGAGTAGGATTTTTATTTTTAAATTAACGTGTTTGATTGTGAACTAAGAATAATCCAAGTGCAGTAACATTTAAGAGCACCATCGACTCTGGCAGTGGCCCATGCTCCCAGTGAGACATTGAAGGGAGCTGCTGAAGGGAGAGGCTGCAGGAAGAGCCTGGACCTTTGTGTGCAGAAGGTGAGCCCAGGGAAGGCCCTGCAGCAGGTGGCTGAGCTGCAGGAGGTGGTGAGAAGGCCGCACAACATCAGAGAGGCTGAGGAGGAATTAGACAGCTCATTCCAAGCACAGCCTGCAGTGGATGCCCAGCCCACGGCCAAAACCTCCTCCACCAGCACACGCAGAAGGCAGGGGGGCCAATAATGCAGGAGAATGGAAGCTTCCAAGAGCAAGGACCTGCAGGAGGAAGAGACTTCCCCCAAGCCAGAGGTGGCCTTGCAGAACTGCTTCACTGCTCTGCAGACTGAAGAAGACCTGTCACATCAGGAACAATACAGCAGATGAGTAAGGCAGTCCTTTTACTATTATTATTTTATTTTTATTTGGATGGCTTTTATTTTTGCCATCCTTTGAATGCTGCTGCAAACTCCTGTGCTATCAGCAGTCTTATTCCAGGTGTGAAGAAAGATGTTTCAGCACCAGGAATCCATTATGAAAAACATCCTACCTCCAGCTAACCAGTTAAAATTGTAGTGCAAACAAATCCAAAAGTGAAAAATCAGACTGATGTCAGTGGGAATCCGGATTTTATTCCATGGGTTTTCTGGTATTACTCTGGCTTAACCCCTCACATAAAAGGCAGGTGTAAAGAACCAGCTTTGTACACATTCAAGCTGAATTGAGCAGAAACTCCACACTATTGCCAGCGGGATTCTGTTTCATCCACAGGCAGAGACAAAGAAAGCAAAATTTAAATATTAGATGAAAAAAAAGACCAAATACCTCTAGATATTTACAGAATTACAATAAGGCAAAAAGTCAAATAATAACTCTCCTGTTGAAGGGCGTTTTCACCCCTTTCCCCAGTTTTGCAGCTTTGTTGGGCTGACTCTTAAAGCTGACAAGAAAAGTTTGATGGGTGAGGAGCAGACATGATTGCACCAAGGCAGCAAGGACCACTCCCTTTGCAGCAGCCTCTGTAACGCCACAGAGGGAAAATCACCCCCAGCAGATGGAGGGCTCAGCTGTAAAAGAGGAGCCCTGTACCAATCCTGCTGGAAGGAGAGCCTTCTGCATGTAGTAGAGAAAGGTGCACAAGTCCTCTGCAGAGCTGAGAGCAGGGCCCAAGTCACCTCTAACTCTCATTGAAAAGATGATTGATTCTGCTCTATTTTGCTTCTTCCAGCAAAACATTGCAGGATGCTTTTTCTGCTGCTTGCCTCCAAGTTTGCTGCATTTGTTTGCCAAGTCGTGGGGCTGTCAAACGAACATGAACTCCCCCTGACGGTGCACACCTATTTTCCTTGTGCTGCAAATCCTCCTTTTCACTAGCAGTGCACAGTACAAACACACACATAATTCTACCCATTTTCATGTGATACTGAATGAGACAACTTAAAGCTTATGCCAAATTAACAATCTTTTCTTGGCAATTTCACACCAGGATTCTATGCCAACTTCTGTTTAACAAGCAATGTTATTAACAGAGAAAATAAGTTTTTTTGTTTCTGCTTTGATTTGCCTACTTGAATCTTCTGGTGTAGTGAGTTTGCCCGTGCATGTGCATATCTAAAAACCTAACAAGGGCAAACAGCTCTATTACTTCCATAAAAATTACTACTGCACTGCAATTCTAGAAAGACTGGAGTTTGGGGGTTATTCTAAGTATATTAAAATCAGCATTCAAAAGAGAGTTTCAAGGCACAAGCTTCAGAGTCTCCTCTAGACTGCACTATCACACACTCCAAGAGCTGGGTTTTCTGTGAGGATCTCGCCTCTTAGTGCTACTCAGGAAGTAGAGATGAATCAGAAATGAGATTTAACCAGCCAACAGATTACTCCCCTGGCACGGGGAACACACTGCTGCTAACGTGCCAGCTCTCCCACTGCCACCCACCATCTCAGCATATGGGGTGTGTCAGGACTAAAAAGGCAGCAGAACAGCTCAGTGCTGTATTTCTTCCCCCCCGTCCAGCTCAGTGAAGTCGTCGACACTACTGGCAGCTCTTAGAACTGCCTACCAGCAGTGCAGAGAATACAAGGTCAGGCGTGAACGCAGGAAGGGAATGACTCTCCCTCTTGTCCCTGGGCTGAGCATCAGTGCCTGATTCTAACGATCCTCACAAGCTCAAGAGGATACTTTATACTGTATGCAACCAAAAACAAAATTTAAAAAGCTGTTTACGCCACTCACGAAGGAATGTACAACCAAACCATGAGTGATCCAACACCTTCTGCTTGCCCATTTCTTTCCTTAGCTTTACTTCCAGTGCTGCTGCAACTGAGTTAAACTCTTTTACAGATTCATCCCTTTTGTTACTATTTTTACTAAAGCAAAATACTTAAACATCCTGTGTATGTTTGGGGGTTTCCTGAGTTGTACAGATGGGTTGTTTCTTTAAAATTAAATTATTTGGTAATTAACACTTGTCATTTCTCTCTGTATATATCTAAGATGTCTTCCAGAGTCCCTCTCTACACTTTCTACAGTGGACCAAGTCTGAACATAGAGCACATTTTCTGGAGGCTCCACAGCTCAGCTCAGTGACCTAAAGCTGCTTCCTATCACTGACCAGACTCCTTCAATAGCCCAGATTACAACTTGTATTTAGAGCAGGTAGAGTTCACATCACCTATCAGTAAATGCACTTCTACTGCTCCTTTGCTTGTATTCAATGTCTTTTGGGCATAGAAAAGATTCTTTATGGGCTACTAATATATTCAGTAATGAAGGCATAGTAAATCTGAAAGATTGCCAAACTTCATTAAACACAGCCCTAAAAGATGAACAAGCATAAAATAGGTATATTCTGCTATTGTTTGCTGAAATCTGTATTATTTTCAGCTTATGTTGTCCTGAAAAGGAAGGTCATCTACTCAGGCCACGTAAAAGGGGCTCCCAAAAAGCTCTCAATAAAAGGTTTAGTTTCACTGAATTTCTGAAGACAAGGAAGACATTTGTCTTTCACAACTCCTGGAGGCTGAGATGCATTATTAAAGAACAGATACTAAAGTACCTGGATGATTCTGCAAAAAGGACATGATATGACATAAAAAGGATAGTGTCAGTTTAATATCATCATTAGGTTTCAGAGTTAACAATTCATTAATTAATTTTAAACAAAGTAAGTCTGTATCTTTTACCTTGATGACCTAAGCGTAATCTGAATCTGAAACATTTCCATACCAAAAGTACAGGCAAAAAAAAAACAACCTAGATACTTTCAATGGAAACTATGATTTTGCAGAAGTTGATGGTATATACAAATGTCAGTTCCCAAACTGCAGCCTGGAGAGCTGATTTCTGGGGGAAAGTAAGAACTTCTACTTTTTCTTTCCTTTAAAGTTTTTAGTAAGGAGTACAAATAGTGCTCTTTGTAATACTCTAGAAAATTAATGGCGGCTATCAGAATAATTTGGATGTGACAGTAAACTGAAAATAACTGAATGTCAAGCAGTGACTTTAGAGTGACAAGCTTCCTAAGATAGTATAAATATCCTACATGTTCATTTAAACACTTGCACAAAAATGCTACAACTGCTTTGATAAAGTGAATTTTCCTCCGGTATTAGCTGCCATGTTGTGTTCTTATTCTATTTCATAGAATTTGCCTGAGTCTAAATATTGAGATTTTTTTTTGTCTCTACTGCTCATAATTTCTTATAAATTCTCTTTTTCGTTGTCCTTTACCCAAAAAATCAGTTCTTTGTCATTGGCTATACAAAGGCTCCACACCAAAGATTCATTTTTTTCTAAGCAATCCTAAGGCTGCTGAACTTTGCAAGTATCCAGCATTTCTGAAAATCAAATTCTTTCTTCTCCAGGCAATGCTTGTATGATGTTACATCAATTTAATTTGCACAGTCTAATCATACTGATTTAGCTACCTATATATCAAACCGAAGTGCAGCCACCCCACTCTGCAGCGCCGGCAGAAGGTAGTTCTGCTGTTAATCACTGCACACACAGTCCTGGGTTGGAAATACCCACTCAGTACACAGCCCATGGTGCAGCATTCCACTCCTCAGCCTCTCCTTCCCAGCCCTGCCCTCTGCTCAAGCAGATTGCTCACAGATTTCCTGTCCTCTTGTGGGTAAATAATGTCCTCCATGATTTTCAGGTTTGGCGGTGGCATCACTTGCAGAAATGTTTCTTTGCAGACAACAAATAGAACAAGTCACGTGAAGGGATTTCCATCATAGCTTCTTTACTGTGCCTTGTTACCAACTCCAGGACTACCTCCCCTACTTCATTTGATCATTCCAGACCTTGAAGAGTCGACCATAGAGTTAACAAACAAGGAAAGATCTTTGTATGTTTCATGCAAATCCAGGAAGCCTACACAAACTTCTACTCACACATTTAAAAAATTCTTCTTACCCCTGAGCATCTCAGGAAGATCTACAAAGAGAAAGGCAGAGGTGAAGTAAGGATGCTAAACAGCAGTTTGAAAAGTGGGGAAAAGAAGCCATAAGGAATGAGTCCCTGTGAATCAGAATAATGGAGCTACTTCAGTTCCAGAGAAGGTTACTCACAGCCACCCAAGTTGTCTTTTAAGAGAAACTCTAATGTTTTATCTCTTTGGAGAGAAGGTAGAATATTCTGGGCTTAAATGCCTGCAGACAGTTAAATTCTGTGTTACAGGAGAAAAAAAAAAAAAAGGAAAACAAAGATGAATAGCTTTGACCCCTTCAAAATATTTTCTGCACTTCTCATATTACAATTGGCATCAAACACAAAATTACTAAGGCTTTTCATCGCTTTTTTTCTTTTCATTAAAAATGTCCTTGGCTGCATTGAGTTTAAAACATCACAATGCTGAAACAAACCAAAAAATTAGTAATAGCAGCCTGAATGACAGAGTATTAGCACCTTTATCAAACGGGAAATTAACACA
This sequence comes from Struthidea cinerea, assembly GCA_013397865.1. Lineage (NCBI taxonomy): Eukaryota > Metazoa > Chordata > Aves > Passeriformes > Corcoracidae > Struthidea > Struthidea cinerea. Next base: position 526,159 of record VZTI01000187.1, on the reverse strand, counting down.
ACACTGGATTGCACACAGTTTTTAAAGCAGATTTGACTAAGGAATCACCGTTCATTACGCCAGTATTATAGGAGAAGTGTCTCCACAATTTTAAATGTAATTAAAAAGTTGACAGGACATACATTTGAAGTAAAAATCACTGCAACTGACTTTGACTTCTGGGTTTTTTTGTTGATGTTTGTTTTTTTTGTATGCTCTGGTTAAAAAACTAATGCCATTAGTCACTGGATGTTTTTGTATCACTTCACATTCACAGAATCTTCTTGTTCTGCCTTTGCACATCACAAGCCTTGTACAGTAGTTTGATAATAGTCATACAGCCAACCCTCTCAAACAGCACACTTTCTAAAAGGATGATAGCCCTGATGTATTTATAACATGCAGCTGTGCCACAGTGATCCTGTACAGCATACGGGGATTTCCTTTCATTGAAACAGTCCCCTCAGAAATACTTTAAGAGGCCTTTACAGTAACCTTCTACATTTCCTTTTGAAAAGGGGGAGGGAAGAGAAAATTTCCACATTGTGGCTTCAGTCAGGCGGAGGACATGACTTGTGCAATCCTAATAAATCAGAGCATTCCCATGTGGCAGAAGCAACAGGGGAATAGTGTAAGAGCAGTGCTGCATGTTGACCTAAGCAAGAGCTTATCGAGAAATGATGTCCTCTTAAACAGACTCCTGTAGAGATGTTCTGCATTTCCTCTGACAAATTGTAAGCGCCCTGACTGTAACATTCCTAACAAAATAGGGCTGATTTAGCAATGCACAAACTGCCCATTATCCTACTGTATAAAAAGGCCATTTAAAGCAAAGCCTTAGGACACTGGCCCACTGGAAACAGTACATCTGAAAAATTATCCCCATCTTGTGCCACCAAAGCTGTTAACTACCCTAGGGAATATACCTCATTTACAATACAGACAAATGTTAACTTTAATGAGTTTTAAAACTGCCATTTTTCTTGTTTGACTTTGATAACACTCGAAATCTTAAGCAAATACTTGGCTATTTTTTCACCTGGAACACCATCTAACTGATATTGCCACAGCATTTGTTTTCAGCTGCCCTTGTCTGTCCCCCACTCAAGTCATAATGATGTGCAAAAGTGCAATTTAAAAGTACATCCACTCCAAAACAATTCTGGAAGGATTAAACAATCTATTTCAACAAACTGTTCCTGTCTGAAAACTTTGCATGCCAAGATTACTACTTGTCATTATCTTCCCAAGAGATGGAGTACCTTTTTTAAAAGTATCTCTAATGAGATCTACAAATCTATGTGCAAGACAGCTTACTTTATTGTGTTTATAATGATAAAAAATATTTTAAAAAGGTTATGGCTCTTGGGACTGATAAAAACACAATGGGGGTAAGGTCATTCGGAAACGCTAATAAAAGTTTTCATAAAATATGATGACTCTCAAGAAGCAATGTTGGCCATGAAAAATAACTATGAAAGTCTATTTCCTGTGATGGTAAACACTCAATTTTTCTAGAGCTGGGTGACTCTCCAAATCCTTTATTTGTTCTGTAGGAGCACAGTTGTAGCTGTTGGATTACCCAAGGTATTCCGTCAGCTGATGCAGTGTCTGTGCTGGAACTCCCCCCTCTCATACAAGTTTCAAGGAAAGAGAAGAACATGCACCTGCTGTGACCATTAAGATCATTTTAAGTTCCAAATCTCTGCCAGTGAGTGACATTCAACAAAGCCTTGTCCTAACCATACAGAGAAAAATCCATACAAACCCTTTATTTTCTCATGGTATAATTTTCACTACAAGAAATTTTGAGGAATACAGCGAGAACAGGTGACGTTCTTATCTTCCATTCCTTTATCCTGGTGTTCCCTTGCCTCAGACCAACATCCAGGAGCTGAAAGGAACTGCCTTTTTCCAAGGAGAATTTCTTAGACAACAAGTCAGATTACTTTAACAAAATAAATATCAAATAATGGATTTCATGTTCAGGCAAAGTACTTGGGAGAAAGCCAATGCCCTCTCTACTGAACTTTCCCCACCTGTGACCTTTAAAAACAACAATTTAAGAAAAATTTTGTATGCACTTAATGCATGCTATCAACACCTAGGCAACTACTCCATACAGACACAAGCGTGACTGTAGACAAAAAATTTTGACCATAGGCAAAGTTTTGCCTCAAAAATTTATGATTTTAAATTAATTTGATGTCAGCTGACATTTTATCACAATAAAAATAATAAAATAAATGGATAAATAAAAAACATTTAGAGCATTAGCAACTGACAAGATGAGAGATTCTCAAAGGTGCCTGTGAAAATACTGTGCTCAAACACATGAATTTAAAATAAAAGGGTGAATGCTGCATTAGTTTAAAACTCACAAAACTGATATTTCAAAACAAAGTTGTGCAAATAATTATAAACTTTTGGTTATTTTGTTATATATTGTATATACTTACCTTTATTCCATGAAAAAAAGCATAACCCTATTTTGAAGGGAACAGACCTAAGATTAGCTCGGCAAACACTATTTATTTACTTCCTTCAAAAGAATCAGCAGAAATGAATCCAGAAAAAAATAATATAGGTATGTATTAAGGTTAATCAACCACAGAGACAGAAGTGAAGAAATGCAGTTTATGGTGTATATGCAGCTTTCATTTTTTGACACATCTTTTTCAGAAATAAAGGACAAAAAAGGTAAGCAATATAAAATATTAACACTTTGCATTAATCTCAGATTTATTACTAGTCAGCAGACAGTGACTGCTTGACTTATTCGAGTTACAAAGCCATTTACTTGGTCTGCACGCTTTTCTATAAATCCAGGTTTGATTCCCAAACTCAGGTGCTCTACCTATGTCCCTGCACAGAAACCAGGTAACTACTGGAAGATATATGTCATGGGAAAAGGTCTGTCGAAATTGCACTAGGGGGAGGATTGCTTTTCCTATATTATATTATTTTATTTTTCAGAAGGCAGAAAAGGGAAGGTGAGGATCCTTAGTTACTGTGTGTCAGCTTTGCCTCAAGCTACTTTCAATTTACTAAAAAATTGTGATGGCGAAGGACACCAAAGGAAAAGGAGAAGGGCAGTAGAAGCAAGGGATTGGGACAGCAAAAGCAGACAAGGCTTTTGGACGAAATGGATAAAGGCTCATTGCAACAAAGATCTCTGTAAGCAATCTAGATGCCAGATTTACCGGGCAGAAATAGGCCCAAGCAGTACAAAGATATCAGAGTTGAATTCAATCCATTCCAGGTTCTTCCTGGTTTGCCAATGAGGAGGAAATCCCCAAATGCAAGGTCTTGTTGGTCTTCCCAAGCCATCACACAATGCAGCACCTCAGATATCTCAATTGTTTGACAATAAAAGCTGGATCACCATACTGGCAAACTTTTACAGCACCAAACCATCACCAAACTCCAATACAAAGACAGCGTCTGTGTTCAGCATGGAAGTGCCATGTCCTGCTCTGCTGCCCCCTCATCATCAGGGAGAGGCAGCCCCAAGTAATTCCTGCACGTCCCTGGATGTGACAGGCCATCCCATTTTTGCAGGCCTGGTTCTGTCAGCCAACATGGAGGAGAAAGAGATGTCGTGAACCATATTTTTAACTAGCCCACCTCTTGTAGACCATGCACACACCCCAGAGCCACTTTCAAATAGCCTTTGCTCTTGGAGATGGTAAAAACAAAAAAGACAAACCCAAAAGCAATTCAAAGCAAACATTGGAAAGGTTACTCCCGCTTGTTCCTACAGGCTCTGCAGTTTAGCTCTGCTGGCTAAACCTTTACATTTTCTAAGTTCAAGGCTTTGCACCGCATTTCTTAATCTTTTCAAAATGACAAGACAGTACCTAAAGCAGCAGCAGAGCAAATCCACAGCCACTGCCCCACTTGTGTTTTGGAAGCACATCTGCACTAGTCTGTGATCAGGTGCAACTTAAACATCATCCCAAAGCTGCAGCAGTTGGCAACAATCCACAGATGCCGATGGTGCCATTCACAGACTCGTGTCACCTCCTCTAACCACGGGGCAGGAATCAGAGAGTGAGAACCAGAGAGACACAGAGAGACAAAACATACAAAGCTTCTGTAACAGACCCAGACTGGAGCCCCTGTGCCCCCACAGGGCACATCACACAGGTGTCCAACTCAGATGAGCTGCTCAGTGCTCCTCTAACCTTTTCTCACATCCAAATTCTCATCAGGCCTATGTGCGTACTTCTTTTAGGATAATCTGTAAACACACAGTGTCACCTGGCTTCCTCAGCCTCTGAAAAAATCCCCCAGGATGTAAGTAAGAGAGAGAAATCCTCGGGATAGGTGTTCATGCCACGGCAAACATGGGAGGACTGGACAGCCATAGCAGACAGTGCTAGGGTAGCTTCTGTTCTGGAACCCGTGTTGGAGGTTTGAAACTGCCCTAAGAGCACAATGTTGTTGTGCCTATTTTGTTTTTCAAATAGAAACATGCAATATTTTGGTATTAGAAAGGAGTTTTATGCTCTGTAATATAACACTGAGATACAGAAAAAAACCTGGAGATTACTGACTGTTAGCCTGAAGAATTATAGAATGCAGAAATAAAAACTTCATGAAATAGAGTTACTCTTATAAGCTTTGAGTCATTAATAAATTACCAGGATTTACTGGTTGAAATAGATCCCTGTAAGTATCTGCTATCTTGTTTCATCCAATACTCACTAGTAAAAGCTGACTAAAAATGTTACATACTGGTTTTGCTGGGATGAGAGAACAGCTGTTTGATGTTCTGGTTTACAAAAGAGGCCAAGAGAGAGTGTATTTGTTGTGGAATTAATTGGTCCAAATTAAGCACATACTGTTTTTCCAACTTATGGTAGGAATCTATGTGATTTAATAAATATGATAAACGGCTTGTGAGAATAACAAAGGATGATTCTGGGCCACCCCTGTAGTGCACAGACTGTCAGCAGAGTTTGGGTAACTATCATTTCAGCCAAGAAAGACAGGGAAGAATCTGGCAGAGAGAAAATTTGAAATTTTATCTCAGCTGAAAAAGAGAATCAGCCAAAACCATTCTGCAAAATCCTTTCCTCTAAAACAGCAACCTGAACCAAAGGCAGCATCTTTACCTCTTGAATTAAAAAGCAAAACAATCAGCTGTCCAATAACAACACATTTTAATTTGTAATATTTAAATTGGTAATGAGGAAGGTGTTTTGTCTGGATTTCCATTTCTTTCAGGGCCTAATTATGAAAGACAGAAAAAAAAAATGTGCTATGCACTCTCTTTCACATCTCATTACATTTATTCAGCTTTATTACTAATTCTTTGTTAATATAATTTTCACCCTGGGAACTACATTTTTTGTCTAGTTACCCTGATACATGAAACCCTTAAAGCAGGAAGTCCTTGATCACCACATCATATTTCTCATGGTATTTTAAAATGACACTCACCATATTGTTAGAAGTAGGTTCTATCAGCAGGCTGCTCTCTGGAGGTGCTCTTTCTCTCTCTCTCTCAGGTGCCTTAAAGAAGTTTTATCTAGCATGGTGGCCTAGAGAGACAGGGAACAGGAGGAGAATTGAAATGCTCACACAGGTGTGCCATGCATCCCTCCCCACCCCAGGTTCTGCTGGGGTACACTGTGCACAGTGTGGCAAATTAGAGGACATGGCTGCAAACTTTAACCCCCAGCCTCTTAATCCTGCCACTTGTTAGAGGTGAGAGCCACAGCAGCATTTACAGCGCCTCATTCACAGGGAGTTTATACAAGTGCAGTGAGCAGGTCCCTTAAGGAGCTGAGGAGGAAAACTGCAGCAAATGTGTGTGTGCACTCACAATGAAATCCCAGCCCAGAGGACAGGCGCTGTAATCCCACCAATGATGTTCCAAACCCATGATGGCTACCAGCCAACAATACCCACAGACCTCAATCCATTTTTATTGTATTCAGGCTGCAGTGTTATATTTCCTGCCTCCCCTTAGCACCACACATACAGTGTACTTGAAAACAAAAATCTATAATATTGATCCCACAATGTCACCACAATTATTCTTTTGAAACAGCCATTGAAAACAAATTACATCTGCACTGCCTTTTCATCCGATTGCTCTGGGTGAGCAATGCTCACTGTAGCCGCCAGCATTTTCAGTGTTAGCACTGTGTCACTAAAGACAGCACAGGAAAAGAAAAAAAAAAAAAATCAGGGGGAAAAAAAAGCATCAGTAACATACTTAAAGGGGGGTTAGAGGAGGGGGAAGCCATCAAATTAACCAGACCACAAAATGCCCCTCTAACCTGATGCAACATTTAAGTCTCTTTGCTTTCTGTATGCACACCAGGATGATAGTGGAACTGTACAGTAGCCAGTTTTCCCTCCTAGAGCTCATAAGGTTGGCTTTTTCCTGCCCAGTAAGCCAAATATAGTTGTTATACTAATTAAATTGACAAAGATTCAAAGAGGGTCTCATTTTCAGGTAGTCTATTTAATACCTTGTGATGACAAAAAGTATTATTTGAAGCAACATGATTTTAACCTCATGTAACATAATTCTATTGACAAACTGTAAGACTTTCTTGACAAGAGAGAAGTGATTAACACAGAAGTGATGACTGCGGAACAAACCAACCCACTTGGATTAAAACAGTGACACAACCAAGCCTGAAGGAGTCTGTCCAGAGGAAGCAGAGCCCTTTCCACACAAATAGCAGGAAAATCCAGCCAAGGCAGAGAGAAGGGGGAGAAAGAAATCCAAATTCCCACCTTCTTTAATTCCAGTTTTCCAACACTTATTAATTTTTATCCCAGTAATGGTTTTGCTCAAAACATGAATCACCGTATCAGTGAAACTGTAGTGACCCCCATAGCATGTACAAACCAGCATAATTTTATAGAGCAAATCCCATCAGCAAGTGCTGACTTCCATGTGCTTGTTAATGGTCTGGTTTCAAAAAAATATAGACCTCATCAACAATTAATTTTTTTGCCATTTGCCATTTTGCCAATTGGTGGTTGGCCAAGGGAAAGTGCTTTTGTTAAGCTGTGACCACACAAGTCACAGTGGAAGGTTCCTGCAGCAGGGAAACGATAACTTTGGAGTATTAAGAAAACCAATAGCCTTGTTGACATGAACATGGGAGTCTAACCCCTGAAGCCTCCTGATATGAAGCATTGATTTTTCTGTCTGGGTACAGTTCTAAAGCCATTCATTCTCTATGGTCAGGACTCACAGGGCCAGAGGAGTGGGAAAAAAAAAAAAAAAAATCTGTTCTTTCCACTTTTACCTCCAGGCAAAGTTGAGGAATAAATTCTACATTTTGAGGGATGATTTGTTCAGGCCATGTTTAGTAGAAGCTTATTGCATAAAAAAACATTCTGTTTCCTTGACCCTTGCAACCTGTGACCACTTATTCTTTTGTGCACCTCCTTCACAAGATAACAGCAGGGGAAAGTGCCTAGAGAAAGCACCCCTGGTTTCTTGTTATTCTCCAAATAATATCACCAAGCTCACTTATTATTCCTCAAATAATACTGTCATGTTCACTTGTCATTCCTCAAATACCACTGCCAGCTGACTTGTTATTTCTCAAATGCTTCCATGCCTACTCGTTATTCCGCCTCGTGTAATTACTACATCCCTTACTTGTTATTCTCTCTCATATACTACCCCTGGCTGTACTTGGTTAGTGCTCATGTACTACTGATCCGCCTTCTCTGCCGTTTCATTTCCACCACTCCTTCAACATGCTGTACCTCCCTGAGAAAGGAAATAATATCATTCTGTATATTTTCGCAAACCATACGCTGACTCCCTGTTTCCTCTGCACCCCTGTTGTGTTCATTTAGTAGCTATTGTAAATATACACTGAAAAACACCAAACCCTCTCGTGGAAGAAACAATAGTTCCACAGTTTGGAGCGAGAGTGCAATGTGTTACCATTGGCTTTAAAAATAATAATTTAAAAAATAAATAAATGAAAGAAAAAGGTGAAAAAAAAAATTAAAGCTCTTATAAGAGAAAACAAGCCCAAGTTTACCCCTCCCCACCAGGACACGGTACTCAACCACACAATGGGATGTTTCCTGCTCTGGTGACAGAATGCTGAGCCAGTTTTTACTGTTTGTCTCTTATTTTCAAAGAAACAAAGCGACAGCATTAGACAGGAGATGCCAGTGTTACAGAAGGCTAACGTTTGGACACCGAACTTGCTCTCTCTTTCAGGTGGCAACTATTTAATTGATTTTTTTAAAATGTAAATAAATATTCAAATGCAATAATATGCAATCATCCCTAAGGGAAGCATAAAATATCAATGTCTACAGACAGGCTTGCTTCTTTACATAGTTGTACGCACAGACACCCCAAACCCATGAAAATAAACACCTCTGAATATCTGTCTTTATAAATCTCTGATAGAGTACACGCACTCTACATGAGCATAATTTTGGCAAATATATATCTATACACACACAGAGATTAATCCTAGGCAATATCCTGTGTTACTATTGCAGAAGTATGCCTATATTATGTTACAGTATGAATATGTTTGTATATTTATTATTAAAATACTTACTGTTCCGCCTTTTGAAGTAGATGGACAAATGATTTAGGAGTAGAAATAGACTAGAAACAAAATTAATGCAAATAATGTGTTGATTTTTTTTTTTTTAGCTTGATTAGCCAAGCCAATGGAAAATTCTGGAAAACGTATACAATTATTTTAACTGTCATAGACTGGCAATTGTAATTGACATGATTTGTACGAGATGCAGTGTAATAACTGAATATATTAAAAAAAAATCTCATGGCTTGATTACCAGGAGAACATTACTAGTGCCACAATATTATTAACAACACAATTATCATGGCATCCCTAGGACACGCTCTTAGCACTTCAATGCATTAGCGAACCTTTGCTAACGAAGAAAAAATTAAAGTACAGCAAATTTCAAAGCACCAGTTGTACCCAACATCATTAAAAATTTATAAAACTTCCCCTGAACATGACAAGTGTTTGGTTTAAATGAAGATCAGCCATAAGAAGGAGCAGAAATCTTGTTATTCTTTGTCTCTTTCTCTCCCTCTTTTTCTCTTTCTCTCAGACCTCCCCCAACCACCACCACCTCAATCCAGCTGAAATATGTAACCATTACAGAGTGACAGTTTGACACACAATGACCTGTCAGAACATTCATCTCTCAATGTTTTATTTTAGTGAGGAGCCAAACTGCAGAAAAAATAAGCAAGTTGTTTCAAGGCTTGGAATGAGATCAAACATTTCTGGCATCCCCACTTACCAGACCTTTGATTTACAATGGATCTGTCAGAGGCTGATTAGACAGTGTGTGTTTAAAAACCTATAGATGTTCCACAATTGCACAAGCTCTCCCCTTCCCTTCACAGAGAGCATTTCTGCTCTTTGTTTGAATGGAGAGAATAAGCCAGGTTACACTGCAGAACCTTACACCTTGCAAGTGGAAAACACCACATGCAAAACTGCAGGCAGCTGCAATTAAACCTCTTAGGCAGGAGCATTCCCATTCTCCACTAAAAGAAAGCTGTAGCTCTCCATATCTCTAATATTCGTTGTGCCAATTTCCATTACCTTTTCCTTCCAGGCCTAAAGTTATAATGGTCTGCAGAGAAAATATACCCAGGAATTGCTGCAATCTCCGCATATTTTCAATAATGTTCAAAGGCAACACGCAGCTAAAAATTAGCCAGACAACAAAATGCAGGTGGCTAAAATATTCCCACCCTGTAACATCTTTTGCTCATAATTGCAACTAGGGGGAAAAAAGGCTAGAAATATATTGTTTCTATTTGTACCTAGAACAGTTGCAGAAAGAGCAGCAGGATTTGTGCCTGGCATTAGAATGTGTAATTCCTTAATACTATATTGTGGCATATGGTTCATTGTAGCAAATTATGAATACATGTGTTTGGAGAGCTTTGGTAGTAAATTTGGGCTTTGTACATCTACAACAATGCCCAAATCTGACAAACATAATTTATATAATATTAAGTTAATACAGTATTATGAAATTAGCTCACTGTAGTAAAGCTGTAATTTTTAAATGAAAGACAATGCAATGAAATGAAAGCAAAATAAACATTAGCATTTTGTGAAAGGTAGAACAAATCTTCCAAAAGTCTGCTTTGTAATTTATTATAATGCCGTGTTTATGACTTCCAGTATATTTAAGACATGGCATCCTTTAACAGTATAGCACAACTACATTGCTGCTCAGAATGATCCCAATCTTTCAACCCCTCTCAGGCAATGCTCTCAATTAATTTAAGAGAGACTTTTGAATGAATACTGCCTGTTATTAAGGAAGGAGCAGGTTGGAACTCTGGGATCTAGTCCCCATGATGCTCCTTAAGGGTTCAGCACTGCATTTGCTCCATGTGAAAAATTCCAATCAAGTTGATAAGGGTATAGGAACATAGGCTATTACTCTGAGTTATACAATTCAAGATATGAAATTATATTTCACATATACATAACAGGGAAAGCAAGAAAAGCATTGCAATGCCAGCCCCTTAGCTTGTAGGAAATTGAATGTGTTAAAACACACAATTTTATTTTTTCAAGGGAAAGAGGAGAGCAATTAGCCAGAGCAGGAGTCAAAAAAGAGGGAGGGGGAAAGTAAATAAATAAATAAATAAAGGGTGTTGAGGTCATCCCAGAAGAGCCTGAAGCGATGCACAATCTCTGTTATCAACTTCTGAAGGAAAAAAGGGAGCATAAAGAAAAACATGTATTAGTATTTTAAGGCTGCATAGATTTCGCATCATACTTGATCTTTAAAAAGATATAGCGCCATGTAAGCATTTCTAGCTCACCTCTGGTAGGCAAAACAACAGAAATTGTCATCCAAAATCAAAATGCCTTTGACTCAGTCAAGGCCTAATTTCTAATATTTAATTTGTGATGTGCAGTTTGGGTTTTTTCCAAACAGAGAGTATGATTTGCAGGATTTCTGAGATTTCACATGTCCTAAAAAGCAAAGCTCCTATCAAAAGCAGGATTTCCAGTAGGAGATGCCAAACATCATTTGCCCTCAATATCACGAGCCTGGGGCTCCATCAAGTTACAGTAACTAAAACCTAGAGGTTATGGCCCAGAAGAAAACAACTGTAGAATATAGTGGCTTCACATATTTGTGAAGTTCATGTCTCAGCAAATGATGATACGTCACAGATGAAAATGTACGACCTTTCTTTGTGTAAGTGAAAGCCATGTTATACGCTACTGAATATTGCTACCAACCCAGAAATCCACTATTGGTATTTATCATTCTGCCACCTTATTTCATACTCTCTGAAACGCAGAGAGAACACTTTTATCTGAGCAATCAGGGAAAGGTTAGAATTGCATTAACAGGTTAAATGTATGAATGAATCATGAAATACGAATTAGCACAAAATGCTAAAATAAAACCCTACGCAAAATGCCTCTATGAAATGCAGACAACATGCATGCCTGTACCCCAGCTCCAGCTGCCTTCATCTCCTTTAGTACCTCACATACTATATCACTCCAAATTTTGTATGGGGAAATCTAATGCTGCATAGCGTGTGTGCAATCGCCAAGTGTCATATCCACCTGCAATTTGCACACCACAAACTACACAACTCCAGCGCAAAAGTTGACACACCTTAATGCTGCAAAAACCTACATATCTGAACTCTGTGAACAGCCTTAATTTTAGATGCAAACAATCACGGCTTTGCCACTATCATTGGGAAACTGAAACGTGCCAAATAATTAAACTCAGGGCAGATTTCAGAGGTGAGCCTCTGCTCTCGAGGCCCAGAACCAGCCCACAGCTGCTGCGTTAAAGGGGCAGAGTCTGCGAGCATCCGAGCCTGGGGCTGACACTGGGGCACTTCTTGGTAAGAGTGGAAATGTAGAAAGTGTTTAACTTTTGGGGTCTGTTTTTCTACTCCTTAAGCTGAGAATCAGGGAACAAAGACCAGACTTCGATTCTCGCACAGTGCTGTCTAAACACAAATTCAGAGCAAGGAATAACCTGTTCGTCACTTTCCAGTCACACCCAAAACAAGAGCTCTGTCAACGTGGTTTCTGTCAGGTTGCCTCAAGTAGGTTGGTTTCCTGAAGCAAGAATGAGATCCAGTACCAGAAAACAAGATCTTTGGCAGGAAAGCCTAGATCCTTCCTAGGATTCAATGAGGATACTATTAAGTTTGAAGAGAGTGGCAGGTGACTTAGGGTGACAAGGGAGCAGCATGAACACCTTCACTACAGCAATTTTGTGTGATCACACCCTGCCTGTGCATCTCCACCCAATAACTTCTGAATTTACTGGCCTGTTTCTACAAAGTTGACAGAAAGGTGAAAAGTTCAAAGATAATCAAGTTCCTACACTTTTTTCGAGCACGCCACATCCACAAAGAAAAGAGAATCCTTTCACTGACCTTGGGAACACTTTCAGAATGACCTCATACCTTATCAGATATCAAAGAATCTGTAGCAGTGTGATTAAAAACACACCAAATATAGAAAAAAGCTAGAGGACAAACAGCATCTGGACATCAACCTCAAGTAATCATAATATATAAATGCATGGCAAACCAGACCTCAACAGCTTCAGTGAAACCACGCATTTTGACATTTGTAAAAAGTACTTAAGAATAACATACCTCAAATCATCGAGGGAAGGAGATAAGAACAGTCCATATCCCTGATTCAGTAATGCAGGGTATTTGATCATCCACAGTTTGTATCCTTAATAAAGGTTGCAAAACTTTATTAAGTTCCCATCATTACTCAGCTTCACCAGCATGCAGCTCTATTATGTTCCTCAGCTATCCATATTAGGCATCCCGGATGGATTTTCCTTGTTTTCAGATTGCCTGCATTCACAATGCAAAATTCTGTGTTAAACTCGGGTATCCACTCATGCACACACAAATGTATGCATATTTATACCCACATAAAATCTAACTCTGCCACTTCAGTCAGTGACAGACTGTACAATAATTAGCATTGTCAATTACTAATTATAGCATGGCTACATATACAGCTATGAAAATGCAGCAAAGTAACAGCCTTGATAATTTCAAAGAATTACACCTTTATTCTGTCACATTTGAATATTTCTACTTTTATCTATTATTATAAATGCAGAAAAGAAAAACAGGTAAAATTTTCTAAGCCAAATTTAAGGGCACACTGTTCAGACCCCTTATTGCTCAAAAAACGTCCCCCTCATTCTGTCTTTAAGTCAGTTAAATATAAACAAATTAACTTGTGGGAAAAAATGCTTCTGAGAGCTTTTTTTTTCTGAAAACTTTTCATTTTTAGAGTGGTTTTCCATCACTACAAACCTTTTCCTTTCCCTTATGCACCAGCAAACATACTGATACAATTTAAAGGTCATGTTCTTTTCAAACTGACAGGGCCCTCCAAAATTTTGACGAGAGTCCCTCCAAGAATCACAGCATACAAACGGAAAGGAATTAAGTAAAGCATCACTTGATGTAGGCTCAATCATGTGAACTGATTAGAAAATGTAACCATGGAGAGAGGTGATTCAAAGTGTGACGGACAACCTTTCAAAGAAAGGAGATGTCATGTTGATAATAATAAGCAAGTACCTGACATTGAAGGAGGGGGTAAACACAGAGGGTCAATAAAGATATAATTGCCTTCAGCTACCAAAAAAAAAAAAAAAAACCACCAAAAAATACCCAAAACAAACAAAAAAACCCCCATAACAAAGCACCAAGCAAAAATCCAAATCTCTTTTCTAACTTTGGTTTCTTCACACCCCAACATAAATATTTAAAATTATCAGAGCATTTTATCTGTGTAGTTCAAGTTAAGTTTTAGTCAAAAAATACTGAAAAATGTATTAATAACATTCCAGCTGTTTAGCTTGTTCTTTCACCCAGTAAAAAGGATACTTTGAAGTTCAAAGCCAAATACATAGAGTTTGTCTTAAAGGTTATATTGATACATATTAATCTGCATTACAATTTAGATCATATTGAAGAAAATAGGACTGCCTTTGGATTGTAATACCCACATGATTCAAAGAAATGATACAAGAAAAAGTAAATGTGCTGTTTGAAAGACACCATTTATCAGGAAGATGATAGACATTTTCAACAGAGCAAGGCTAAATATTTTCAGGAAACACAGTACAAGCTGGGTTAGGACAAAAAGATCTTTCCACAAAATAAAAGCAACAGTTACCATGTGTTCTCAACTTTAGATAAATCTGCAGCCCAAAAGACTAACCCACCCTCCACCACATTTAATCAATATGGAGCTCAGCTAAACTCAAGAAACAGGTAAAAATAATTGAAAAGTATCAGATTCCTGTCCTCTTTTTGACAGTAAACAACATTTAACCTATTTTTTTTAATTATTTATTTCTTTCATAGTTCTCTAACGGCTGCTCTTTCCTTTCCCATCAGTTGCTATGATTTATGGCACTCAAAACAGATCCAGCATGTAATGAACTATTATGCTAACAATTTGAAAACATTACATCCAAGATCATTTTAATGATAAGACCTGTCTTCTCTTGTCGATATTAAAATGCATATAATGTATATGAATAAATGGAATCTTAACTGATTTAGATACTATATCCTTATTGATGTCAAAGAGGTCAGTGAACACATCTAATGTTTTAGCCAACCATGGACTGAAGATTACACTTACATAAAAAGTAGATGTGAAGCCTTTCTCCTGTAGCACAAATTCAGCTGAAATTTGCACCAGGTAGGGTAACTTAAATAGTTCAGGCAAAATAAATCAGAGGTACAACTCAAGTTCTTACTGGACAAATGCCCATTTCATCAAGAAAGTAATAAACCATGGCACCCATGACAAACTCTGACGCTATTTGCTTGACACAGTGCCTGTTCAAGGCTTGTCCATGTGTTGCAGATTGAAAGCTGCAGGACACAACCAAGGTGACACCCCAGTCCTACAATCTACTGCCTGTCTTGGAGAGAAACAAGGTTTTACTGCAATCTAGGTCTTTTGCAATTGCTCCCTGGACTGCTGGCTAATGAGGTCAGACAGTACTGTCCATTCTAGACATATTCTTTCCAGGGTATCATCTCTCCAAGAGACATTCCATGAGGACATATCCTTAAATATGCCATCAAAGCAAATTATAATGATAGAATTTATTAACATTTTTTATGAGGCAAAAAGCATACTTCTAAGGAAACATGAAATAAAAATGAGATTAAATAGCAAATGACTTTCTGAAACTATGTAGTAGATGTTGTTTATGCCATTGGAAAGCTTTTGTTACATGCAAGGACAAAAGCTGAGGTTAAGACTTGCAGACACCCCTGACCAGAGATCTTAACCAGACCTCCTATTTTCAGCAACCAAAAGCCTCCCCACACAAAGTGAGTGACCATGTCTCTGCAGTCACATCTGCAGGGGGGGACTAACTTTCCTTCTTTTTCTTACTTCCACACCTCTTAACACAGCCTTTCCAAAAAGGAAAGCTGAGACTGAGATTGTTTAAATTAGTAAACAAATGCCACAATTCCTCAAATAGCATGACAGGCGGAGCCCCAGAAGTGCTCAGTTGTCTTTAATGCAATGTACACTCTGAAAAACAGTGGCCAGTAGGTTTGTGGCCAACACTGGCCAACTCTGTGCTTGAATGAATATATAGAGACACAGCCTGCAGCAGCCTCCACTAGGGGAGATTAGGGGTGAAGTTAGAAATTAAAAAATAAAAATGAGCAAGGCAGTAGAGAAAGGACGAGGGATTTATAATACAAACAAACGAAAAATCAGAAAGAAATGACACACATTAATATCTGGCAGTAGTGTCAGAGAGGCATAATGGGCAAAAGACGTAACAAAGAATTGCTCACCCTCTGTTCAGACACATCATGGCACTAGTCATAGTCTGTGCCTACACCAGCATTTTAGAACACCACATCCAGAACAGTGGCACAGCTTTGGATGCATTTATTCCCTCTTATTGTAGTTGGATTCTTTAATAAAACTGTTTTGATGACCTGATTCCAGATTCCTTTTGTAGGCCAAAAAAAAAAAAAATCAGAAGCTCTACCAGATGTGTACCAGATGTGCTCCATTAGTCAATGCAAGTAAAAGGTGCAAATCAACAACTCTCTTTCCATCATCTCCAAATGTAGACATGATGGGGACGTTTGGTTTCAGTGACCACACTAACCGTAGTCTAAAGTAAAAAACCCCAAAACATACTTACTGTAGATACAAAGCCTCAGCACGAATCAGTTTAACTTCTGCATTTATAAGGAGCCTAATTCCTTGCCAATGCAGAGAGCGCCTTAGAAAAACTTAGGTGAAATAGAGATTTCAACCTCTGTCAGAGAAAGGTGGAATACTTTTGGACATTCTTCCTTGAGCATGTGCCTGACGACAAAGCCATTTGGAACATGAGACCTTATTTTCAAACTAAACTTCTTCCTCACAGAAGATTAAATTCTGATGCAAATGAAAGGGGATGGAGCAATCCCATCACTGCCTGATGTTCTCTGCTAAAAGAGAATGGGAAGGGCATAATGCAAAAAGAAGCCAAGCATTTAAGGGAGAAAACATAAAAGCAAAACCCAGGGGTTGCAAAATCCACATGAACTAAACCCATGACTCAAATCAGTATAATTGAAAACCATTAAGCTCAGCTCTGTTCAAGTAAAAATTAACTTTATAGTGACTATCATTATAAACTACTGCTTCATCAGGAAAATACATCATGGTTATATTTTATAATTTTTATCCTCTCCTCCATGTAGCTGCTAGAAGGCAGTTACAATGAGAACTGGCTCTTTCCAAAGTTGTTAACAAGACACATTCCTTTTGGTTCATAGCTAGTATTATGAGAGTTTCTGTCTTATGTCACTATTTCTGACATATGCTGGAGTGAGAATATCTTGGCTCAAAAAATACTGGACCATCATTTTATGGGAAGAGACTTTCTAGACCACAGAAGCAGTTAGATTTACAACAGACAACACAGAGGTAATGATAACCTACCCTTACATAGCCCAGAGTCTTACATACTGTAAACTCAATTAGCAATTCTTTTATCTTCACCCAGAACAGATATATTGAAAATTGCAGATTGAGGATTTTTCTCATATAGCTCTGACCACAAGGATAAATACTGCCTTGCTTTAGCAGCATAATTTTTAGACCTCTCATTTTTCATCCAGTTCAAGTTGTTTGATTCTAGGAGTCCATATTCCAGGCAGAGAGAGCACTCATTTATGAGCACAACTCAGGCAAACGTGCATTTGTTGGAGATGAAAGGCATGAGAGTTGCCCATAATTTTGCCACAAATAAACTCCTCCTTTGGTTTATCCTACATCATGCCCTTCCATGTGAATAGTTTTGATAAAGACCTGTTACTCCCTTTTCTTTCACTATACACAGTGTGGATACATTAGATAAACATTTTTATATGTTCCCGTCAAGGAGAAATATCCCACACAACGAAGCAGACCTTGTGAAATAACATTTCACTTATCTGTTATGTCTTTCTGAACCTTCCCTAAGAACTATAATTCTCTAATCCCAGTATACAGCTGCATAGTCTTGCTCCAAGAAACTTCTGCTCTCAAAGACCAGCAAGCAAATACAGACACACAGGTGAGGAAGGTTTCAACAGCAATATGTACACTATTTTATAACTTCTTTTGCTTTCTTTTTTGTTACATCTAAAAGAGTTATTTTAATAACAGGCAATTTACAAGCACACACAGAATTTGAAGAGGTCTTCAAAATACTTTGGAGAAATAGATCATATACTCTAAGGCAAAAGTATATATCATTTTTATCTATTAGGGTTTTTTTACATTTTTACTGGGTCTCAGTGATTTACTGGTATAAAATAAAACACAGAGCTATACTCTAGTTACAAAAACATGGCCAATATGAGAATAGAGAGAGCAGTAAAGTTTGAAACTACAGTGAATGCAGGAGATTTGAGCTAGCATAGTACAACAATGAAGTTATTTTTTCAAACTTACCCGTATGCTTGCAATAAATATGGTAATCAAGTAAATTAAAAACCTGTTGGATTTACACACTTCTGTCCACACTTGTCAATCATTTTTCAACAGCAAATATTTCAAGACAGTGGTTATAACCTCTGCTAACAGAAAAGAACAGCCTGTTTTGGTGAAATAAAGTTGACATTTAATTTACTCTTGTAATTTAAGTTCTTCATTCATTGCTCTTATACAGTGACAGATAAGATTCCTTTAATGTTCTGAGCAAAACAATAAATACAGTGTAGTTAAATTTTAGATGTGAAAACATTATGCTTTGTCTTGACAGCACCACAGTTAGGCATAAAGTTATAATGTTCAAATAGTCTCTTCTGAGACTCTCTGTGTCATAAAACATGTAGTCTTTCAAAGTGTATATGTATTTGTCATTTGACTTTTCCTGAAATCAGAAATAGATGGATGCATATCCTGATTCTTCACATACAAATTTGAATTTCTTTCTCCTTCGGCCCCAACTCCGTGCTATAAATAGACACAGGTCTACGTGATAAAACAAAGTTATTACTTGGGCCCGAGTGAAAACTGGTACTAATCACAGAAGCTGTGTTAAGGAAAGTTTCCTGTCTGCCCATGCAGGGGCCACTGTCTCAGCCACACCCCTACCACCCCAGACTGTCACCGCCGGGACCGAGGGCCCTTCACAGGGGTGGCCTTGGTGACCCAGCAGGTCTCACTGGGCTCCGCACACCCCGCTCACAGCCAGAACAGGCTTCCTTACCGGCTCTATCCCAAGTTTCCCACAGCAGCATCTCAGCCCTCTGGATCCTTTAAACAATGGAATGACAGAGCGGTAACAACAACCAGCCCAAGCTGGTGCCTCTGAGGAGGGACCCCAGGAAAGGAACTGCTGGGCTTTCATGCCCTTGCAGTCTAAAGCTCTGTAGTCTGGGGTCTTCCTGCTCAGCTCCTGCCCTGCCTCCAGCTGTGCCACAGGTCCCTGGGCCCTATGTCATGCAAAGGGTTGGCAGGTCACAGGCTCTTGCCTGGGCTCCACCCAGACTCAACCTGCAGCTGTCCCCAGCCACCTGCACTGAATGGGGTCCTCAACAGCTGGTGGGTTGGGATTTTTTTTGGGGGGGTGGGGGGGGGATCTGTTGTTGTTGGGGTTTCTTTGGGTTTTTTAATAAAAGCATCAGTCCAGTGAACTTCTTTCAAGAAACTTAAATTCACTGTTCACTTCGGGCAACTTCTCCTTTTGGCCCTACTAACACTAATGATATTTCACTCAGTGATCTAGGAGTTATTTCTCTGATAATGAAGAAACTGATGCATCCATCACACTTTGGGTACATAAAGTAGGTCAAGTTCTGTTCCAAAGCTTCATATACACATACATCCAATTTACTGTGCATTAAAGACCTAAGGTATTCTTTGTTCCTTGTTTAGCCCAAGAGATTAAGATCTTCACATTCCATAATCATTGCAGGTAATCTCTTCCCATTTCCTACATTCTTGAACAGTAATTGTCAAATATCTACGTTTGGCAGATTTGCCTTGAAATAAAATTGCATATTTAAAAAAAGAACTTGTATGATGAGAATACACTTGTGATGTGGATGCTACAAAGAAAACCCCAGATGGCTCAGACAATAATAAGATATAATATTAAATTTAGACCTTTCATCAAATGTCCTCAAATTCATGCTAATGTCTCTTTTCAGCTTTGTACTTTCCTCTTATTTTAAATGTTAATGGATTATCAAATCATCAGATTCTGCCATACAATCCAGAATGTCTGCTTTTTTAACCACAGAAAATGAACTGCACAAGTTCTGTGGAGACAGAACACTATATCGAATTGATCTGCAAAGAAGCAGCCACCCTCAGCAACTACTGCACAGGTACATATTAATTTTATGGTGCATTATTAGGACATACCTCAGCACGTTCATGATGGCCCTATCACTACAGCCTCGTGCTCTAAAAGCCATTGTGCTTATACAACCTGTTATTCAAACCGCTGCAGACTTCCAAGCAAAAGGAGCAAGGAATGATCTCAATCATCACAGCACACGCCAAGGTGCTCAAACCACCATCAACATCCAAAGATGAAATCAGCAATGCAAGAGCTCACAGAAGACTACTGGCTGCTGCAGTATAGACAGAATTTCTTAGTTGAGGTATTGTACACTGCCTTGTTCCTCTACATACACTAGCCCAAAAAAGGAGCCATAGCAAAAGGAAAGTGCTCATAAACAACAGTGCCCCTCTGCTTTAAACACTATTGTTGAAAGAGAGCTTCAAGCTCAGTGGGAGCACAATTGCACTTGGAGAAAGTCACAAGAAGCAAGCACAAGAGGAGGAATGTGTGATATGTCAAAGGAGCTTGTTCCATCTGAATTTAAGGGGAAAACTGACAAAGTATCCCAACATTTCACATGGAGGGGAAAAAAGAAAAAAGTATTCTTTATGGCTCAGACGGTTCCTGTTTTTATGAGACTCCTGGGTTGCAGAAACCATAGTGGTCATCAGGCAGGCACAGGAGTTTCTATACATTTCCACAGATTAGCACATGGATCATGCATGTAAAAGGGAAACTTGGCTCATGCTGTGTGATAACACGGGCTGTTGAACCAGTATTTCAGAGCTATGAACAGCCACAAGCAAATTGAACAGCACTGGCTATTCTGTCAGCAATCCTTGCCCTTGAGTTCTTCCTACCAAAACCCATATACCACACCCAACAAATGAAAGCAACCAAATGCCCTGCAGCAAAACACTGCCTTCAGAAACCATGTTTGTGTCTGAAGTCTGAACCAAACTGTTAACGATCCAGATAGCTTGCAAGAATACGAGGAAGAGACGAAAAGCACACAAACTTTTTGTGTGTAGAAGTCAATGTGTTGCTTAGCTAAAAGAGAAAGGAGCCAACTAAGTCATCCTCAGAGCTGCTATAATTCACCTCCAACATCCAGAGGACACTACAAGGCAATTTCCTCCCTCTGTGTAACCAAGACTCCCCTAAAAGATAATATTATTGCTAGTTCAAGATTCCTTAAACATATTTTGTTGCCACTAAAATATTACATAGTAAGAATTACTGCAAAAAATGGTATGTTTTAAATTAGTGCCAAAGGAACTTGAATTCTGAACAGTAATTACTTATAGTTCAGCGTAAATCAAAAGAAATAGTAAACAAACTATTTTTGAACAATAGAAGAAATCCTCTCTATTTCATCATAAACATTCAGCTTCTTAGTGAGAGGCAGTATGTCTCTCCCTGAAAGGGAAACTTTCCCACTCTGCTAGAGGAATGTTAGGACATCAAGGAGGTTTTACCAAATCCTGCCAGTTTCAACAACAGCAAAAAAAAAAATAAATAAACAAATAGATAAAAACCCCAAAGAGAATCTTCCTTGCTCAGCATCTAAAGACCAGACCAAGAGGAAAGAACTAAGACAAAACTTTAAGGGTAGAAAATATGGCAGCTCTATATCTTTACTCTGCGTTTGTTTTCTACTAATTAATGCCACGTGAAAAGGCAAAGTTTAAAATTTGCCTTTGACTAAACATATAGTCTGAGAGAGACACAAACTCTGTTCAAAAACATTTCCATTTTCATGATCAACATTTCCAGCACAGAACACAGACTCAGAATACAAACTTTCTCACTTTGCCAATCCCAACGTAAATCATACCTGTTAACCCTTTTAATGCAGACCATGACTGCCAGGAGTGCAGAGAAGCAGTTATGCAATTCAGACATACTATCTGGGAAATATATTTTCCTTATCTGCTAAATCTCAATCCAAAAATGCAGAAATTTCAACTAAAGTAGAATATAAAGCATATAAAATATGGGCTAATGCCTGAATTTGAAATGCAGCTTGTGCCCTAAGGCACTGTATCATAATTCAGTCTTGCTTTCGTTCTGTCTAAATGTGTACACGCCAACAATGAAGGCAGGATCTGCTTTGTTACACAGGTGGAATCCTTGTCTCTCCACTCTCTTTGATTTGATCTCTTCTACTTCAAAGCTGGCATATTGCAAAACTTTTTTGCAAAGTTTACGCAGACTTTAACTTCATTTCAGCGTGACCTTACAACTACAACAGCTCTGAGCTCCTCGAGACATTGATCATGTCTACATCGATGTTTGTACAATACCCACTGTAACAGGACATTGTCTAAGGCTGGGGACTCTGGGCAATATTGTAACATAAATATTAAATAATAATAAAGTTCTGTCAAGTCAGTGATCTGTGAACTACAGCAGGTTCACGTGATCATATATTATGGCTCAAAGGCAGCCCTCAGCAGCCATCATATCAAATCTCTATGGTCTAAAAAGTACTTAAACAATGATTTATACACAAGTCATAAAATTAATAGGAATTACATATATTCAAAACTAGTATATACACCAAAATTTATATTTGTGCTGTAGTTAAGAAACTTCAAAGGCTCATTTTTTGCTTTGTTCTTACAAAAACTATTTCTGTTTCAAACTCTGAAAATGTTCAGAGATACATACATATACTAATAAGATACAAATCAACAACAGGGTATCAAAACATTGAAACAGATTTTGATAAAATTTGTAAATACACTCTGAATTAACAGACAGTATAATTAGAAATTAGTTTAGAGTACTAAGAGAGTTCCACATGAAGGTTCTCGAAATAGGACTAAAATTGATTTTCCAGTTCATCCATTCCTAGTCAATAATTTCACCATTTTGACCCATGCCATAAGAGCTGTGTGGTGCGTTGGCACTAATATTCCTTTGTGGGAAAATGCAAGTTGAGCTGCCTTACTTGGAAAATTGAGTTTGCACAGAGGGGGGACAACAACAACGGGAAGAAAAAAGAAAATTACAAAGCTGAATTCAGAA
This sequence comes from Struthidea cinerea, assembly GCA_013397865.1. NCBI lineage: Eukaryota > Metazoa > Chordata > Aves > Passeriformes > Corcoracidae > Struthidea > Struthidea cinerea. Next base: position 503,278 of record VZTI01000187.1, on the reverse strand, counting down.
AAACACTTTTTTGAGTAACTCATTAATGAACAGGGAGGAAAAAAAAGAAAAGAAAAAATGACAAAATGAAACTAGAAGCACACTGCAAAATACCAAAATGTAAAACAAAAGCTCAACACATATCTGTCTTTCGTTTGGCTATGATGAGTCCTGTATATTTAAATGGAAATAAAACCTACTACAAAGCAAGTGAAAAAACATTCACTAAAACAGCCTAATATGCCATTACCCCTTTATAAGACTAAGCCAATTATGGTTAAACCTGCTGTGTTTTTGTTTTCGTGCTACTTCAGTTAAGCATAGACAATTTAAATGGCTTTGGAACAGGGGATACATGCTTCACAGTAAACTAAGATGTATCCCACTTTTTCCCCAATGTAAATTCCAGTGGTAGGTATTATGCAGAGAATTATACTCCTTATATGCAAAAGAAATCCTATATGAAACAAAAACAAAACAAAAAAAAAAAAAAAAAAAAAAAACAAAAAAAAACCCACTTTAAAAAAACAAAA
>VZTI01000187.1:486710-502718 GCA_013397865.1 Struthidea cinerea | reverse complement strand
CACTTTTAAAAGACTACACAGTTACCAAAGTGATACATATAACCTACTTAGAAGTATACCTAGTTATCAGTAAAAAAACTTGACCTGTTTCCAACAGATACCGAATACAGGAGAAACACATGAAAGTAGACAGTTAAAAACCCTTGTAGCTAATTAAAAGAATAAATTAAGCTCTAATTAGCTTAAAATCTGAGCAACTCACCTGAGAGAGTTAAAGAAGGCTAAAGGCAATCTAGATTTTGCAATCAAAGTATGCTAAAGACCACATATTTGAAACAGGAAAAAAAGTCCAAATGTTTTAGATGTTTTATCTGGTGAGGAAAAGAAACAACAGCCTCTCTAAAACATGCTCTGAAGTACACTCTGAAAAAGCAGTAGATGCTAAAAGTCTTATTTCAGATGAAACAGCTTCTCTATTTCATATGTTTCTTTCTATCATCATTAGGTATCTTTTATTTTTTCCTTATTGCTGAAAACAAAAAGTTACTTCTGCTGACATTAAAAGCTTGATTTTACAAACTATTTAATGCACTCTAAGGATACTGTTAAAAGACACTGGCATGTTGATGTGAGCCGTACAAAGGTCAGTGATTTGGAGGTTCTTTCAGACAATTTGCCAGGATTTTGGCATTTTGTAAGCACACATAGGACAGCTCTCCAGCAAGCTGACCTTGACAGTGAATTGGATAAATAAACCTTCAATTTACCCCCTCCAGCTCGATGCTAGCCCAGCTGATCCCTCTGGAGCCTTCACCTGTCCATATCGTTCAACTGCCTGCAACTTTCAACTGACGAACATCCACAGCTTTACAGGTTCTGTGACAAACACCATCTAACAGATAAGGCTTCTGAAAAGTCAAAGTCAATAGTGTTTCCATTGAAAATTTAATGCTGCTTCCATCTTTACCCATCATTCTTCCTACTGTTGCATGTATCCCAGGAGGCACCTCAAGCAAAAGCACTACTCCATAACAGGTAATGACGTGGCATTTAATGATACTGTCCAAAGTGATCCAAGCCCATGGAAAGTAATGTGCACTCATGTACCAGATAAGCACAGCTGAATGTACTAGAACAGCAGTATCTCTCACTGCACTGTCACTAGATACAATGTGACATATGCTCTGCCATTGTACCTGGCTTTTCCTTTTACTTCACCATCAGAGGAAAAGAGCATTTTCAGATACAGAGCACCAAAGTGTTAAGGGAATTCAGTAAAAGGTAGGATGGCAACATATCCGTAATTAAGTATTCACAGCCTCTTTAATACTTCAGTGCTCTTGGATTCGCTACTAAAATCTGTGAATTATACCTCATTGAAGAATGTCCTTAATCGACTCTGACATGTTTTATTGGAGGCAGAAAAAATGTTTCAGTATGATAGATAAGGTTAAAAATGTTACTACTCTGATCATTTACTCTAGTGCCTTGCAAAAAACTCCAAAGCCAAAAACCATTTACATCATTCATCTGATGCAATGGAGAAAAAAAAGCATTATCTGACAGCCCATTTTGGCTGATGGGACAAAGCGCACATTTTCAATTTTCTGACAATGTTATGTTGTTTATGTAGATAAGAAAAAGAAGAAGAAGAAAAAAAACCACAACTGTAACATTTCTACCGCATGCCATAAGGATCTGAAATTCGAGTTAAACAGCAAAGTACCTTGAGACCATACAGAGCATAGCATGACAAACAAAAATCATTTTTATGGTTTCAAACCAAATAACACATTACATGTTTTCTACTCTAATAGCAGCATAGAGTTCTGAGGCAGCCCCAGAACGCTGCAGCAAAGCTCAGCGTGACATCTCTATGCATGTGTGAAACACTCCTCTCGCTGCAGCGGGACCACAAGGTAGTTCAATGAAAGCTACTGAAATATTTTTAAATAAACATTTTAACTGAGCTTTTCTTGTATTAATTTTGATACTCTCCAGATATCAATAGCTTCTGCTTACGCTACTCGCTGCAAAAGGGACGAAGAGGAATTTCATACATATTCAATTTCTATTATTAGTTTTATTAGAGTGATCCATGACTACACGGGAAAGTTAGCAAAGAAAAGAAATTGTTTAAACTCACCGCCAGAGACTTCTCCATGGAATGACACGACACTGCCAGAAAGAGAAGGCTATGAATTTATATTCCTCAGGACAGGGCATGTTAAGTTTTCAAATAAATAACCTTTACATTTAAAACTTATGTGGATAAACTATATAAGAGACTGTATGTTTTAAGAGTCTTCGTTTTGCTTTTTGACCAGCAGAAAATACATCCTCTTTTTGGTCATGCCAATAAAGCAAAATTACTAGAAGTACTTTTACTTGCTATGTAACTGACAAGATTATCATTTCAGCACAAATTAGGGAGAAACAGTGTTTACCACAAAAGCAAAGTAATCCCATTCCAGTTAATTTTACTACTCATACACCTAAAGGTAAGCACACATTTACAGAACTGGCTCAATTACCTGAGGCTTTGTGGTACACACCTAAATTACTAAGGCATCTATGAGCTGCACCATTACCCATTAGAAATGAAAACTTTCAAATAATTGGCTAAGACCCTAATTCTACAGCATGGACAAGGCTTTAAATTAGTACCAGATGCTGGCTTTTATTCTTTAAACAACAGTTCTAAGGACAGAGAAAGATTCATCTTCCAAGCCTACTTCTGCCTGCAGACAATATGACCCATCTAAATGAGGCTGCTGAATGCTTTATGAGCAATTTCATCCACTAGTTACTATATTCTGGCACCAAAATTGAAATATTCATTTTAAATCTTGCCATTAGGACAGTATTGCATTCTGCCAAATTTCTAACGCCAATTCTTACATTCAATTGTGATTGAGTGTTTCTCCAGAACCAGATAACAGCAAGGTCTGCCTACGCATCCTGTGTCACAAGCAGCTCATTAAGCTCCCTGTTCCCATAGACACTGTTTGGAAAAGAGACACTGGGAAAACACTTTGCCATGATCCAGTTTCATCCATGTTACCTGCTGCTGCTATCAGCCACCTATATCTCTGCTTATGCTTTTAATCACGGTCGTAAAAATCCTACTGCATAGAATGGTCCCACCTCTGACAGACAGAGAGGGGGATAAGACAAGGAGAATGGAGAATTCAGGGTTTATTTCAAACTTTTGAGGAAAAATACGGCCACATGCTCAGGAAAATGCAAAAAATATACGGTATAAGAAATACCATACACAGACCTGTGACCTGGGAAAAACATTCAAAAAAGTCATTTTCAGAAAACTACTATTTTTAAAGTACACGTGAATTTGAGGAATATTAAAAAATCTTTCCTACTTTAAGTTTTTTCCTTAAAGTGTGTGCTTTGGAAGACCAGTTGCCACCCATGAGAATGAGGTCACTCTACTGCCACATAGACATTTTCAGTGCTGAGACCGTGGCCATGGGAGATACCATGGACCACAGACAAACAAGAGTTCTTCAGATTAACTGTGGAGAGCAAAGCAAGAAGGTCTTTATCTCTTCTTCTCTGGAAAAAAACAACAGACTCATAAGTTAGATGCACTTTAATACAAAAATAAAATAATTTACCCCATCGTTAAAAAAAAAAAAAAAAAAAGTTGAAGAACATGGAGTCAGAGTCAGAATTCATGATCTGGAGCTACCTAGCAAATCTTATGAAAACATAACAAAGTTACAATTAACCCCAGAATATTTGACTTGAAACTTTTATATTCTTGGTGAATGAATTTTTACGTATCAAATTTTTCACCACACAAATGAATACATCATCTCTGTCCATATATCACTGCCATGTAAGCAGAAGCTCACTCTTCCATGCTTCAGTTTTTGGCATCCTACTTTCTTTGCCTTTGAATAATTGCCTTTTTTTTATACATTGAAGGGTTCAGGAGGAAGAAAGAAGAAGGGAAGGAAGGAAAGAAAGAAAATGTACTTTCCTTGCTATTAATTTTCAGACTGGTTTTTTTTTATTTATTTTAAAGTAAGATGTTTTGTTTCCCAGGCAGTACATATGCCTCGCTCTATGAAGTGCGAGGTGCAATTGCTGCCCTAGCTCTGTGTGTGGCTGTGGCCTTAGAAGTCAAGGATAAAAGAAACAAAACATTTTTTTTTTTAATTCTGAAGTGAAAAATCCATTTGATTTCTTTTTGTTTATTGCTGCATTACTTAGGTAATTGCTTGAGTTCAGTCAGACTGACGGCAGGGCTCTGGACCCTCTGACTCCAATCCTTTTGCTTTATTTATTAGTCTCACTTATTAAAAGAATGTCTTGGCTTATATGATGGGTACTATTCAGGCAGAAGTTAAATCACTTATATTTGCAATCTAAGTCACTGACTCACAAAGACTGAGTATACCATGCTATGTATTCACAAAAACACTCTAAACCACGAAAATCATAAGCTCAGCCCCAAAAAATGAGATCGTTCAAAAAGGTCTGTGAAGATTTGCAAAACATTTAAGTGAACCAAGCCACAATAACTTGCACACAAAATTCATTCCACACGAAAAAACGTGTGCATCACCAGATATAAAATCTGGCCATACTTAAGCAGCTCACATGCAACGTGATGTAATTTATTCAGTGAAACCCAGGCAAAACTTAGCTTATCCTCTGCCTCTCAGTGTTGCGAACCGCCCACTGCGGCTTGTTGGTGCCGGAGTGCGAGGTGCCACAACCTTCCTAAAAGCGACTCCAAGGTGAAGCCACTCGGCAGGACCAGGACACACACAGATAACTCCTTAAACTGGGTCGACAGCAGAGAGGCAGGAAGGGTCTCCATATAGAGTTCCACAGGAGTGGTTTATTGCAGCCACACGAGTGAAGGGTTCCAGGGACAAGGACAGAGAATAATGGAGGATCCCGGTTTAAGTACGGGAGCAGATCGAGCATCAGGGACCAATGATCGGAGGGCACGGGGGTGGTACACAGGCGGGACTAGGGAATGGGAGCCAATGGGGAAACTCAGAGAGTGGTGATAGGGCAAGGGACAATGGGGAGAACCTAGGGCAGGAACACACAAGGTAACAAGGGGCAGAGAGGCTAATGAGCCAACCAGGAAGACAGAACTGGGGTACATTAACATAGCAAAGCAAAGCATCCTGGGGGAAGCCTCTTCTGTTCACCCTAACCCGGGGAGGATCTGTGATACTAGGGACTGTCTCACCAGCGGATTCTCTTTGTCCCTTGTACTGTAGGCTCACCGGCCACCACATCTCAGAATGATCCAAAGACCTGTTATTTCAAACAGCACTGTTTTTTCAGTATTTTCTGTCATTCCTAATAGATATCAAGCTCCTGAAGTCTTCTATTATGTGGTGATTCTGTGCAGAAGCAGAGATAATTCACTATCTCTTACCTCAAATGGTGCTGATGTCCTCTACTAAAACTCAGGCTGGCTAACAGTGGAAACCTTCATGAAAACATCAGATTACAAGTTAAGTTACAAAAGGAAAGGACTTCAGCCATTTTTTAAATTTTCATTGATGTTTTAACCTGATGGCCCTGGATAAAACTACACACACAGAGTATTTAAGAAATTCACGTGTCCAAACCTTGTCATAAAATTTGCCATTCTTTTCATCGCTAATGTTCAACGTATTTGTTTTAATAAGCTATTCACATCCCCAACATCTTCAAAGACAGAAAGGAGTTGTGGTCAGAATCATGTATTGAAAGACAACGTTTCTGGTTGATGTTCCTGGGTTCACATGTCCTTTGTCTTTGCCAGATTTCCAGGAATAACTTCCTCACTCCGATTTTCCCCACTCTCAGTGTTAGTTTCTTTGTCAGTCCTGTCCTGTCGCCGAGTTACACATGGCCCTGGCACAAAGTGAGGTGCATTCCTGCAAGCCATTAGGGATATTCTTAGTGCTGGCTTTTTCCAGCCTATTAGTTTTTGTGCTAGTACTGCATTGGTTGCCTTTAGCAATGCAGAGTTTTGGTGTATGACTTCTGTATTTGCTTGAGGCCACAACAGCATCAGTGTTCTCTGTCGTTTCCATTTTGTCTCGGGCAGCCTCTGCACTCACTTAAAGTAAGTGCAGTTTTTTGCCACTGACAGTCGAGAATGTTAGTCCATATTATGTGAAAAACGTGATCCACCTTGATGTTTAACTAAATGTTTATTGAGAAAGCATGAAAGGAAGTGGGAGCCTGAGTGAAGAGTTTCATGAGCTCTGTTGTTAAACAGTGGTGTAGTAAATCCAAGATGAGTTAATCCAGGTAAGACCTTCTTTGTTCTTTCTGGATTTACTCACCAGGCTGCCAGGAGACCATCCTAGAAATTCTTCTACAACTCTTCTGCTTCACAGTGCTCAGTATTATCAAACTCTTGCTTTCACTTCCATTCTTTGCTAACGACCACCAAATATCTCCCAGAAAGCAAGTCTCTCAACTTACCCTTCCAAACTTCACAGCACCAATATTCTTCTCTCTCAACAATTAAATTCTCCTGAAATGTTCATTTCCACTTGCACTGAGCGGCATAACATTTTCTAGTCTGCTCCTAGGCCCCAACCCAGATTATTTCCTCAGTACCACTACTCTTCATCAGTTGCCTCTTCTCTTTTGGTTTCTCCTTCTGTCATTTCACACTTGCCTTCTCTCTAACATCTCATTTAATGTATACTCTTCTGCTATATTTCATTTTACTTCTTCTATGTTTTAGGACAATCAGAAAGAAGCATCAGCTGCTCACTGTCCACTAAGCCTGTCTTGTACCCTGAAATTATACCTACGTTGTCCATAATCCTGGCGGAGGCCTCCAGCACATGGTCACCTGCCAACCTAAAGTCAATGATATATAAGATATGGACAAAACTGGTTCAATTACACCACCAAAGAATTCCTCTGCCTTTCTCAAAATATCTTCATTGTGCAGCTCACTGGCCTTACAAGTATATTGAAAATTTCTGGGTGCACTGCCTTCGAACTCTAATTACCATAATTTCATCTCCTAATTAATAAATTAAAACCAGAAGCAGTAGTGCTTCTGATTTACATAATTAGTATGAAAACCATGCATTGTTCAAACAAAACGCTGCAACCAAATTTTGAAACTTGATAGCATAAAACTAAGGCCCTTAATCTATAATTAAATTTAAGATAGCTTGATTTTAAGGACATGGAATATTTTCATAACAGGTGCAAAATTTGTGCGGACAACAAACCTATTAAAATACTGAGATGCTACTGAAATAGGAACAAAATTTTCCTTACCCAAGTGTGACCATTTCCATTGGAAATGCACATACAGAGCACTAATTAAATCCTCCTTTAGCATGACTACTCCAAAAAAGAAAGCTTTGAAGAGGGGCTTCACAGGCTTTTCCCAAAAAAGAGAACAGGAAAAATAAAAAGTATATAAATAAGTAAAATCCAAGCACACTTCTGCAAAACCGTAAAAGCAATTCTGACCACCTGCTCACTAGAATGTATCCAGGGAAGCCAGGTGTGTGCAAATGTTCCGTTTATGAAGAAGCACGAACTCTCCAAATAAGCCTTTTAGAGGACATGGCTAAAGCTTCGTGGCCATAGCGTTATGGGTGAAAACTGATCTGAAATCCCTCTTCTTGTCTCTTTAAGGCTATCTACAGTTAAAGTGCTTTTGAGAGATGACTATGGCATTAGTACTGAAGAGCTTAGGGGTATTGCTTGCACAGTGGAGAATTTTCACAGGAGGGCCATATCACAGTTTAACAAACCTAAAAATGCAAAGGTGCATTCATTAGCAAAAAAGGTGCATTTCAATCAAAAAAAAGCATTATTTGAAACCACTAGTTATTATCACTTCCAAAATATTTTATTTCAATTTTAAAATTTCTTTTTAATATAGTCATTCACTGCTAATTTTATCCCCAGTGACAGCACCCAAATTCCTCTTCAAAATTACAGATACTGAGTTACCACATAATTTTTATTATTTTAATGTTACAATAGCACAGATGATAGTCATCTTAGCAGAAAGATAAAGAGATTACTGAATTCTAAACCTGAGATGGAAACAAATTTCTTACTTTAAATTGTGTCACCCTCTCTCCACAGAAAGAGTGATTATAATCTGCAGGGGAGGGGGGGCTGCAGTAAAGCCCTCCAGAAGCAAGCTTTTCATAACTTCACCATTTTTCACAGGCAAGTATAATTACAGTTTTGCATAACCATCTAATGAGAGGAAGTCCTTTCTTGCAGCGTTAATAAAGGACCTTGCATAACATGTTAACAAAGCAATGGCACTCTATGTAGGTAATGTCATTGTGTAATTAGCATGCTCATAAGATGACTTAAGATTACAGTTTATCTGAATCTAATAACTGCCTATCAGCTGCTTTACCATTCTGTCTTTTTCAATATATCTTTCCTCATGAATGGTTTGAGCACCCACCCGCTCAGTGCAGAAGCACAGAGGGAATAAAACAAGCCAGTAATGAAGCAGAAACAAAAAACTCAGTTTGAGAGCAATGAAATGAATAGACACGAGAAACTCCAGCTTTTCCACGTACCTAGACATGTATTTTAGGATATGGTATCAAAATATCAGTCTTTGCTATTCATTTCTAGATAGTACCACATTTAAAACAATATGAGAAAAGCTACTGAAAATTATACTGGTCACTTCACACATGACGTAAAAGTAGAGCTTGGGAAGAATGGGACAGTTCTCTAAGCCACTTAGCAGGCTCTTTCACAGGAGACTACCCTTGGCTGGAACACTCAGATTCAGTATTTACCAGCAGCCTGGTTGCTTCTCCTCTCCTGTACCCATAGGCTCATAGGCAAAGTAGAACAGAATTCATCCGAATCTGGTAGTACAGCTGGATTAGAATCACCCTTCCAGTTTCCAGTTCTGCAACTTGGACCTCAGAAAGTAGCAATAAAGAAATAACCAGAAGTGCAAGAACCCAGCCTGGAACAACATAGTATTGATTCATGGATCCTGATAGAGTAAATCCCTTTCTATGCCTTTTTTCTCTGTCAGACTCAAGAAAGAAAGCCAAGTAAATGAAAAAGTAGAGAATGACAGAGGGTAAGTTTTGGCTTAGCATGTTCTCTATAATGTGTACATTTCAGAGCTGGAAGGGAGAGAAGTCACAGTTTTGGGGGCCACAAATATTCAAGCTTCTGAGAACAGTGAGGACCTCGATGAAGACAGAAATTAGACAAAGTGCACTCTATATCTCCCAACATAAAAACCATTACAAAAGAATAGCATGTAAAACCTTTCCTTAAAAAAAAAAAAAAAAAATTAAAAATGCATCTCCCTGAAGTAGGAACTGTAAAACAAATTAAGACATTTCCAAGTATTTGCTAACCTACTTACAGGCATCATTGCTCCCTTGGGCCTTTGTAGCCTTACACCTTCCTTAACGGACTAGCTGAATAGGTAAATGGGTTATATCAGGCCAGGAAATCAATGTGTATACTGTGTTCTCAGCCCCAGATGAGCTTGTCGAAGCCATTTTATTATAGCTGGAGGAGCTGTATTGATCTCACTGTTAACTACTCGGAGGTAGCGAGCAATCCAATGAAGATGCGTCCTGCCGTCCATCCAAATGCTTTCTCCCCTCAATAGTCCTAACAGAGTTAAGTGTTTGCAGATTGAATTAATTTAATGTTTGCTTAATCAAAACTGACTATGCTGGAGCCTAAATTCTATTAATTACTAAAGGAATCACGCTAATGCTGTAACATGACGTTAGGCTGGAAAGGGCTTTATTTTACTATGACAAGAAGGAAGAAGGGTCATAGGGAGAATGGGGGGATAAGTCAGGAGTTATTTCATAAAAATATCTATTTCTTTTATTTCACATTCCCCAAACAGGGAGAGTTCAGACTTCTCTGCTTTTTTTCTGAAATGGGGTTATTTGTCAGCCAGCAAAATTTCCCTTTAGTGAATTGACAGGCACAGCAATTTAACTTTATCCTTGATGATGAGGAAGAAAAGTTGTAACATCACCCAGATTTATTTATGCAACAAAAGTCTTCTCTTGAATAAAACCAGATGCAGCTTCTCTAATTTCTTGTTTCTATTTAGTCCAAGGTTAGTATAATGATTTTCTTAAAGAAAGTCAGAAGTAATTTCTTCTTCACTGTCTAATAAAAATAAAATTTTCCCAAGTTTTCCACACATGATAGCAATGGGCTACAAGTAAACAGAGATAGTAAAGTAAAACAAGTACTCTTTTACACTAATGTAACTAAAAGATTTTCAACAATACTATCCAGGCAGCAGCCAATGCACATGCTGGGTTCAAACACTCAGGGAACATTTACCAGAGAAGCACAGGTAAGATTTCCAGGTAACTTTTCTCTAGGAAAAGCTTAAAAAACAAGGACAAGTACCTATTGTTTTATCGGGTGTTCCTGATTATTTCAAAATCCATCACATCAAGTATTTCACGGAGGGAAGGTCTCTCCTTAGTTGGTTTTTCTTTTCTTTTTTTTTTCCCCCCAAAGTAGTTATTTCATGCAGCACTTCATGGCGCTGCATATCTAAGCTAATTTTCGTGTTACAATATCTATCTTCATTTGCAATACTAGATGAGTTTGCTTTCTTTTCCTCTTCCAAAATAGTCTACAATTGAAAAGAGTAAGTTTTGTATGGGAGCAAAATAATTTTGATTTGATTAATACAGCCGTCTGCTTACATAGCACACTCTGAGTGTTAAATAACAAACAGTAGCCAACTGCACAGATCAGCTACATATGAAACATATGTCCTGGAACAATGAGTTTATTTCCAACAGAAGAACAGTCTATGCTCTTTTCTTACACCCCAATTTACCATTTCAGTTATGCTATAAAATAGCTTCCTGATTACTACCTTTGTTATGAAAAAAGTTTAGATTTTTCTCTCACAGGCATAGAGAGACATCACAGCAAAATAATTCTAAGAAAAAAAATCTTCTGTCTGCCTCTCATGGTCTTCATCACTATTATTTTAACTTAATGTCAGTCTTGGCTTCAAGAGTTTCCAAGCTACATTTTAGTCTGAGCAGAGAAGTTCTGTGAATCATTTAACCAGTGAACTTATTCCATCAAAAAATAGAAATATTACTCCAAGAAACATTGTTCAGTCAGCAAGAAGACCAATGCCCCACTACCTGTAGTGCAAAGCTAAAGCAGATCCCAGAAAGGCAGGAGCTTTCTATAACTGACCACAAGGTAAAGAACAAACAGGAACAAAGCGTGCAGACACGAGCAGACAACATCCATTTTCCAGTTCAAGACAGGTCATAAACAGCAATTTGTGAATTTAGAAATTATTTTTTCCCCTTCTGTTAAAAGTCTTTGCGATGACATCGGAGTTTTGCTGAAAAGATTCTGGTGTAGTCATTACCACTCTGTTTTACAGGAATTGAACCATGAATTCAAAGCTACCTGGGTGCTAAACCCCGGGTAAAACTCTCTGAAAGCCAAACTGATTCCCACATAAAGGGATTCAACTTTGAGTCATATTTGAAAAGGATGCCTTTGGAGTTGCTGAACTTTCTCCTGCATCAAATCTTCATTAGTTTGTGACGTAGAAATACTCAAAACATAGCCACAAAATATTTAAAATAAATAACAAAAAAAGCCCAACACCAAATAACCTGCAAAATAAGACTGTATCATCTGAGAGAAAATGGGAAAATTAATTTTCTGAATCATGTACATGTGAAACATAATTTCTTCCCTCCATACTTTGCCTGTTACCAGGATTAGTGATATGGCCAGTCCTTCAAGAACAGGATCTTTTTCAACTTAAAAACTATTACCTTATCAAACATCATAAATGAGTTTGAGGAGAAGACAGCAAACCCTGTGGTTGTTACAAGAATTATGACTGATGAGTGAAGGTGATAATAATGCTAAGATACATTTTGTGGCTACTGTAAGCATTTATACTGCACTTAAATTTCAGCTCATATATTCATTTAATGCGAGCCAAAATTCTCATCTTGCTTCTCAGATAAGAATATTCCTTTTGCTAAATGATCATTTTCCATTGAGCTGTAATGTTTGAAATCTGCATTTCATGTCAGAGGTGGCTGATCTACAGAGGGGGCAGTGAAACCCAGTATAATGAAATATTGGTTTTTTACAAGCCATACCTTTGCACAGCATCAAGATCATTCTGGGTTAAAACACCAATAAAATAAAAAATTCTCATTACAATTGATTCAAACATGTCAAAATGCATTTTACTTTAATCAAACTACCCTGCCCTTCACTTTTCAAACATTTCTAAAACATAAATTATATCTCACATTACAGAAAGAAACAAAACTGGCTGCTTTAAACCATAATCATTGCAAATTGCAGCATTGACACCTCTGAATTAAAATCGCAGGAGAATTCACATTTAGGTTGTTTGAACCACTATCTACAGTCATTTGACACATTATAGGATCAGAATAATTTTAAGACGAATATAATATTCTTCCCCATGTATTTCATTAGTGAGGATCATTTGGATAAAAACAGAGCTCTGTTTTTGAAGTCCACTGACTTGCCAGAAATAAATGTTAAGAGTTCAGTGTTTGTGGTATAACAAGCTCTGAATGACAGTGTTCTCTCCTATTTCTCAAGAGTACAGCTTCGTCATCTACCACTGAGATCCCAACAAAGAAAAATCCAGATGTCTGCAAATTAAAGGAGAGCTGGATGACATTCTGCTGTTAATGCTCAGCATACATAAATCATTGTAATAAGAGAAGATTGTTATATTAACCTTTGTCACGCAATTTTCTTTTTCTCTGTAAGAAATAGGAAAAACAACAAATTAAGTGGCACAATAATTCTATTTTGAAGCAGAATGGTGCAGAGAACTTTTATCCCCTTGCCAGTCACATGATTCCCTCTTACCTGGAATTTTATATGTGCCCTATAAGAAGTTAATATTATGCACACATACTTCACTTCAATTGGTGTATTGCTAGAAAGATGGAAAACATCTTACAAATAAATCATAATTTTAAAGAAATAGGCACTGGAAGACAGGAAGCCATGAAATTTAACCTTTGCCCTACCAAAAATCCATCTTATGGCCACTGAAATGCTTTAGTTCCCTCTGTCACTTATCATATGTGGGAAATGGGACATTAAAAATCCCGTGTATTAAAAATGAATATACAATATGTGTCTGTGCACCGCCCCAGCTGCTGCAATGTACAAATGTAAGAATATTTTCACACAAGGGAGCTGGTAGGATTGGAACCTCCACCTCAGAGGAATCCCAGGAAAGAGTTAATGTGTTCCATTGAACAGACCCAGTAATGTTTTAGGTCTCTGGTGTACAGAACACATATGGAGGGTGTATAAGAGTAATGCTGAAAACTTATCCTAGTGCCAGAGGCCTGCCATTGTTCCAAAAAGTTTTGTTTTGAAAAGTCCCAATGACAAATAAATGACTGGTGATCTAACTAACTAAATAGCTAAATAAATAGGTGTTCAAATGAGCTGCCTTAACTTAGGGACACGATGTCATGGGAAACATCCTGTCATTCCACCCTGGCTCCTGGGTGTTTTGCTGCAAGTTTCATCACTACCTCACAAACTCTCTTTATCAAGAACATAATACAGATGTGCTGGGTGAATAGAAAGGTTGAGGATTGAACTTTCAAGCTTAAAAAATGGCATTCACAATCAAATGGCTTCAAAGGTAGATTCAAATTGGTTTTGACCATTTCTGCAGTAGGGAAGAGGACAATTAGAATATTTATGTGAAATAAAACAGGAAAATGTAATCATTTGGAACTATCTTTGCACCATTTCTGTACATCCATATTTCACAAAGTACTTTAAAGTGAAAATAAATATTAAAAAAGCCGTATAACCTAATCCTTTCAGCACAGTACAGATAGACAAAGTTAATGTATTATCAACAATCTGAAAAAACCCAAGGTATTTCTCTACCCTAGTTCATGTTCCCCAGTTTGATTCATCTTAATCCCAACTTTTTTATTATTTGAACTGCATATCAAACTTTCCTTCCTGTCCTTCATACAGTCACTTAGTCACTTCAAAAGCATCCCAGTACATACAAAATTAAGATACGAGTAAACTTATTAAAAATATAAGGAGAAAAGGCACCCTGGAAAATTCTTCACCTTATTTTTCGCAACAGAAGCACCTAAGAATCTAAGTACAATTTCAGAAAATTAGAGACACAGTTGATGGTTTCAGTATTTTTGGAAATAAGTTGCACATTCCCAGGGAAACACGGGCTTTAATCGAGGACAATACTGCATGCTACTGGGATGTCACTAATTCCCCTGTGGAAAGGATGATGAAAGTATAATGAACACATTCCCATGCTGCAAAGGTTGAAGATGGCTACATACTACTGCAGCAGTATTTCTGTTGTCTTGCCCATATCAAAGTCCCCAACTCCTACAGAATGGGACCAGCTCCAAAAATCAAAAAGCTTCCCTAAATTCAAAGTTCACACTCTTAAAGATAAAGCACTGCCTGAGCTGCTGCTGCACCCAAAGCCTATAAAATTATTGTTTATATAATAATTATAGTCCACTTTGATCCACACTTTTAGACTTTTTTTCTAGATTTTTTTTTCTCTGACAAAATCAAAGGCAGTTATTTCAAGAAAATCAGGGAACATGTTTGAGATCCCACTCAACACCATTAACTATGGATTAAAAAAAGAAAACCAGCAACAGCACAAATAAGGAGTCAAGATAATATTTCTGAATTCACCTTGATGGGTACTTTCCATATGGATGGCAAACTGACAGGCAGCTGCAATACCACAGGAGCCACTGAGAGTGTGCAAGCTCCCAATTCTGGCCCTCACTCCACATAAAGATAAATGTAAACACGTGGGATACACACAAAACTGTACTCTTTTGTAATATGGATGCAGTAAAAAGAAAGTAAAGAATAATTCCAGTGGAGTTTAGCAGATGTATCTTCAAGCTTTCTGACACATTTTCCCCTGAAGTTATTTTTTAAAGTATGAATTGCAGCAATTTTTTCCACTTTTTCCACAGTCTTATTTGCAGGAAGCATAATGTACTTTATTTTCTTGAAAAGGGAAGTGTAAAGGGGGGAAAAAAAAGAAAGAAAATAACAAAAATCTTTTTTTTTCACATGATTCTCCAGTACTCCAATTTCCTTCTGCAGTCAGAAAGAGCATCAGCAAGCTGGGCTTGCCTCTAAACCATCCCTCTGGAGCCAGAAGGGGACACAAGCTGGAAAGGAAAGGAGAGGAAACAGCAGAAGAAGGAAAGGGCTGTGCAGCAATTCCACATGAGCAGGATCGCTCAACACCATGGAAAAGGTGAGTCTGCCACCATCATTAAAGTCATTCCCATTGCATTTTGCTTCCCAGGCTAGAGTGGTGCTAAGTATCAAGATCTGGTTTACTAAAAGCTCTAGATATTTTATCCTTTTCTTTCCATTCCCCAGCTCACATACTTCTTCCCACTTTTACACAAAAAAATCTAGGCTTTTTTATTCACCCAACTGTAGAATCCTTCAGGAGCATCAGGGATGTGCATTCACCATAAGCCTGGCTTTGCACCTTATATTTCAGAATGTAAGAATTTTTAAGCTGCTAACTGATGTTTTCTAACCAGAACAAAAGGCAGACCTTAAACTCTGAGCCTGTCACAGTCTCACTGACTGAGGTTCCCAACATTTCAGCCCATGTTTTCATCTGCATTCCTGCAACTTGAAGAGTAAAAGAGGCACCAATGAAGGAATAACCATGAATCTCAGAAAAAGAGCTTTTTGACTAAGAATTAGGTTGCTCTTTTCCTCTTTGTTGTTCTGTTTAAAAATATTTGACAAAAATCGTTTGCAATTTGCAGCTGCATGATTTCACAGTTATGATTATTAACTCAGAGAAGTTTCTCAGCTCTGTGCTCAGCCCCACACACAAGTTCAGTTCGTGTTCTGAACTCAGTTTGCAAAAGATTGTTCCCCTAAAACTGCAGACAGAAAACAGTAATGCTAATGAGACAAAAACAGCCCTTGCAGTCTCTCCTATGATTTTTTTTGGGG